>CAUYRH010110375.1:0-18002 GCA_963574655.1 Perodicticus potto
GTCCCAGCTACTTGGGAGGCAGAGGCAAGAGACTTGCTTGAGCCCAGGAATTGGAGGTTGCTGTGAGCTGTGATGCCACAGCACTCTATCCAGGGTGACAGCTTGAGGCTCTGTCTCAAAAAAAAAAAAAAAAAAAAAAAAGAAATAGGGAGTGTATTTATCAAAAGAGGGGGGAAAAATGAAGAAAATAAAGATAGCACAAGAGCATATTGGATATATAAACCGTTCTTCCTGAAAAGATAAATGAGGCTTGGCACCTGTGGCTCAATGGGCTAAGGCGCCAGCCACATACACCTGAGCTGGCGGGTTCGAATCCAGCCCGGGCCTGCCAAACAACAATGGTGGCTGCAACCTAAAAAAAATGGCCTGGCATTGTGGCGGGCGCCTGTAGTCCCAGCTACTTGGGAAGCAGAGGCAGGAGACTCGCTTGAGCCCAGGAATTGGAGGTTATTGTGAGCTGTGATGCCACGGCACTCTATCCAGGGTGGCAGCTTGAGGCTCTGTCTCAAAAAAAAAAAAAAAAAGAAAAAAAGAAGGAAAGAACGGAAATCAGTTACATGGAACGGGGCTGATTTGTTAGAGCTTTTTTTGGTAAACGCTGGTGATCCAATCTGCGTTCTGTTTCACAGAAGTCACAAGAACCATTTTCTGTCTCTTGAGCTATTTGTACCTTTCAACAATGTATGTACTTATAGGCAGAATTTGAAACATTTATTTTTTTCTCTCTCCTTGGTTTCTCCAGAATTTATTTGAAAGCCATTTGTAAGTATTCTTAATTGCTGACAATACTTATTTGCATAAGTTCAATGATGTAAGGAAGGCACTGGTTCTACAGGACGTAAGGAAGGCACTGGTTATTTTACCAAGGCTTTGACTGGAATAGCATTGTCAGAGGAGTCCAGACTGCGTTAAGGAATTAAGGTTGAATTTACAAGGCCAATAAAAAAAAGTGCTTTGGAGAAACTGGCCAGATAGCCATCAATAATGTTTCCTAATCTGTGGTAAGTAAAGAAGGTTGTTTTCTGACAGGTCCCAAAATCTGAATTTGCTTGGGAACCTCAAGAGAGGAGGAAATTAACCAATGCATACAGGTATATAATGGCACATAAATCTGGGCTCATGGAAGGCTTTCAAGTCTAACCTGAGATATTTTATAAAAGGTTTCAGCAAGGCTCCATGCCTGTGGCTCAAGCAGCTAAGGAGCCAGCCACATACACCTGAGCTGGCGGGTTTGAATCCAGCCCAAGCCTGCCAAACAACAATGATGGCTGCAACCAAAAAAATAGCCAGGCATTATGGTGGACGCTTGTAGTCCCAGGTACTTGGGTGGCGGAGGCAAGAGAATCGCTTGAACCCAGGAGTTGGAGGTTGCTGTGAGCTGTGATGCCACGGCATTCTACCCAGGGCAATAGCTTCAGGATCTTTCTCAAAAAAAAAAAAAAAAGGTTTCAGCAAAGCCCATTTTAAAGGGTAAAAAGTCTGAGGTGGCTAATAATTAGTCTTGCTACAATTTATGCAAATAATCAGACCTAGTCTACTGTAGGTACAGTTTATTTTGGCAACTAAATTAATTCTGCTATAATTTGTCTTTAATAAAGAGAGAAATTAAAGAGAGAGAAATGGTTCAAAAGGGAAAAAAACTGTGGCCCACCTGTATTAGATTCCAGCCTTGTCTGCAATAGCATCTCATAAACTGATCTGTTCAATGAAATTAAGAGACTGGAGAAAAAATATTGAATTTTTTTTTTTTATACAGACTCTTGCTTTCACTCTTAGTAGAGTGTCATGGTGTCATAGTTCACAGCAACCTCAAATTCTTGGGCTTAAGTGATTCTTGGCCAAAGAGTACAGAATTATATCTAGTAGTTACACTTGCTCTAAAACTTTAAGGCTCAAAAATGGTTGCATGTTGGCTGCACTGGAAAATTTTGTGCAATATTAAATGTTATAGACCCAGAAGATACCTCAGGAAAATTAGAAGCTGAATGAGGTTTCCCAGTATATGTTGTGAGTGTAACACAACCACATAAGTGATCCCACAACCAACTGATGTTCACAAATATTCACTCGAGGTTTCCAGAACTCTGGATGAGTTCTGTATGGACTCTTAAAACTAGGTATTATCTTAAGAACTGTGCTAACTGTTTAAGTAGGAATACTAATGCTCTTATTGTGTAAACCTTAGCCTCAAAATCCAGAACTTGTACATGTTTGAAGGTAACTGCCAACTGGTTTCATTCTCTTACATTGAACTCAACCTTGACTTCGTCCCTGTCAGCGTAAGGGAGTTAGAAGCCTCCAAAAATATGGCAGGTGTCTGAGGTCATGCAGAAGCCAGAGGAAAGCCCTGAGAATTTCTGTGACATGCTGTGTGAAACATACAGCCTGCCAAACCATTGTATGAAGTTACTAAGGGGGGAAAGACTGAATTGAACAGACAGAAGCCCTAGGAAGAGTAACCAAAAATATCTCCACTTGGGTAATTAACCATGTTTTGCTTAGTCTTTTGTGTCGGCACATCCTTTCTCTTTGGGGGATCAAGGGGATCAAGTCTAGGTCAAAAATCAGAACCTGGTCCCTCTTTAACCAAGGTACAAGGGCCTTTACACCATCATTGTGACCACATGCATGGCAGCAAAGGTGGAAGGAATCTTTGCCTGGATTCATCACAGCTAACTGAACATAGCTTCACTGCCCTGTGGGCAGCAAAGGTAACTTTAAAGATAATCAACTTTGGGTGGCACCTGTGGCTCAGCGAGTAGGGCACCAGCCCCATATACCAAGGGTGGCGGATTCAAACCCAGCCTTGGAGAAACTGCAACAACAACAAAAAATAGCTGGGCATTGTGATGGGTGCCTGTAGTCCCAGCTACTTGGGAGGCTGAGGCAAGAGAATCCCCTAAAGCCCAAGAGATGAAGGTTGCTGTGAGGTGTGACAGCACTCTACTGAGGGTAAAAAAGTGAAACTCTGTCTCTAAGAAAAAAAAAAAAGGACCGTCAACATGACCTGTTCCAGCCACATACTGGCAGGTCGAGACAGGGCTAGGAAAAGCCTGAAACTTTTTGCGGGACTTGTCTTAATTGGACTTCACCTCTAGGATAGGAAGAAGGGTAACTCCATTATAGCTTCCATGAATGCGAAGTCACCCAGAAGAGAGCTTGCACTCATAATCAGATACAGTACTCTGTATGTAACACAGGGAAAAGTCACAACTCCTATGTATATTGGCCTACCACCATGGTACCATTAAGGTCTGGGTAGAGAACCTGAGTGGAGTCACACTCCCTGAAATCTGAATGCTGGTCCAGACCAGAGAAGTAGGAAAGCCCATCCAGGTGACTCTAAAGTTTACTGACTATAGCACCATGCAAGGGTGCTACAGCACAAGGAACTGAACTATAGGACAGATCAGAAATACTTCTATGCCTTAGATTTTGTAGAAAAGTTATGCAAAGTTAAAAAAAAAAAGAAAAGTTATGCAAAGTTGAATGTAAAATTTGATTAATACTGGCTCCCACAAAGCTGCTTTTGAGACCTCAAATTAACATATATATGGAGTCTCAAAAGGGAGGAATGAGAGAGGATACCCAGGAAGTGTGAGGCCTAGGAGAACAGGTTTTCTCAATGAGACCACAAGGATACACTTGCAGGGTCCTCTCCACGGTAACTCAGCCCTTGGGAATTTGTAGACTCAACTTACTGGAACATGGACATTTCCACTTCTGTGAAATCCTGTAGTTTTGTGGGGGCTGGTACACCATCTTCTGCTTGATTCAAACTGACCAATAGAAAGGTACCTGTGGGTTGGAACTTTTTGACTGGAGATGAAAAGGGAAAGACCAAGCCAGCTGGAGAACATGGCCAATTTGAATTCTTCTATACTGTAAGCTCCTCCAGATGAAATAAAGGCCTTCCTTGTAATAAATGACCCAGCAAAAAGACTCCTAAAGGCCCCTAACTGTCTCAGCCTGAGTCCCCGCATGTCTCAAACCCCACCCCACCCCGGCAAATTCTGGGAACAGGTTTCAGAATAGAATAAAGAAGTTCCCTAAGTTCCCAAAACCCCTAGCCATGGCTAAACAATGGTGAAAGCCAACTCAAGCAAAGTTTCCCAAGTTATAATTGTTTCTTAAACCAACTGCAATGCTGTAACCCTGCCCTGAGCTAACTGTCACATTCCGCTTCTGTACCTGCTTGCTTTGCCGTGCAGTACAAAAAAAAAATATAAAAGGCAGCCTGCTCCTTTTTTCGGGGCCGCCCACTCCTTGGAGTGGCGGTCCCCTGTGCAGGTGTAATAAATCACTGTCTGGGCTCGGCACCTGTGGCTCAACGGGCTAAGGTGCCAGCCACGTACACCTGAGCTGGAGGGTTTGAATCCAGCCCGGGCCCGCCAAACAACAATGACGGCTGCAACCAAAAATTGGCCAGGCGTTGTGGTGGGTGCCTGTAGTCCCAGATACTTGGGAGGTGGAGGCAGAAGACTCACTTGAGCCCAGGAATTGGAGGTTGCTGTGAGCTGCGATGCCACAGCACTCTACCCAGGGTGACAGCTTGAGGCTCTGTCTCAAAAAAAAAAAAAAATCACCATCTGATTTATATCTGAAGTGGGGTCTGAGTTTTTCTTACTGGTCATGATGGGTACAACATCCTCATATAAACATGGTGTTTGGGTGCTCTTTCTCTCCATTGGGCCTCGTCTTCCTTCAATAATGTCTCAGAATAATCTCTCACTTTTGATCCCAAATCTCTCACTAAACAATGTGGCCCATAAATGAAGATTGAGGCTGGTATTAAAAACAAAGTTCCTGGAGGTGCCCATAACTCAGTCAGCAGGGCACTGGCCACATATACCAAGGGTGGCAGGTACAAACCCAGCCTGGGTCTGCTAAACAACACCAAATGCAACCAAAAAATAGCCAGGCATTGTGGTGGCCACCTGTACTCCCAGGCATTTGGGAGGCTCAGCCAAGAGAATTGCTTCAACCCAAGAGTTTGAGGTTGATGTGAGCTGTGACACCATGATACTCTACCTAGTGCAACAGCTTGAGACTGTCTCCAAAATGGAAAAAAAAAAAAAAAAAAACAATTAAAGTCTCAATGGGTTAGTTGTTTATGGGAAAGAATATACTAAGAACCTAGAAGACAGACAGTCTGGTGGTTTTAGGTCCCATGTGACTTTCCCACCTCGTCTCTCATCCTTATTTTTCTTAAATTTAGTTCCCACCCTAAAGATGCCCATCTTGAATAGTTGGGGATCTTAAGTTTTGAACTAAAAATGTCATAAACATTGGTGGGACCACACCTATGGTACACCTTACATGGGCACATGTGGAATATACTAGGTGTAGAATATAAGTGTCTTAACACAATAACTAAGAAAATGCTGTGAAGGCTATGTTAACCAGTTTGAGGAAAACATTTCAAATTGTTTATAAAACCAGCACATTGCACCCCATCATTGCATTAATGTACACAGGTATGATTTAATAATAAAAAAAAGTCATAAACTGTCACCACGTTGTGATATATTATTTAAAATAAGGTGCTGGAATGTCCAGCTCCCATGAGCTAAAGATGAGCACTGCCAAGGCCCCAGGCCCCAGACCCCAGCTGTGGCGATGGCAGCGGCTGCTCCGCTGGCTGGGAGACGGCCAAAGGCCAGTGATGTGAGTACCCTTGGTAGTCACATTCCTGGGCCTTTGTGGGCCTCCAGGGCTCCTGTGCCCAAATTTTCCACCCTCCCCCTTCCCTCTCCTGCAACTCCAGCAACAAAGAAAAGTAGTCGGAGAAGGAGCTGCGACACTGGGTTGCCTGCCCCTCCTCCCTGAGGAAAGAGGAATATAGTTATGGCCACCCAGGTAATGGGGCTGGCTTCTGGAGGGAAAGGGCTGTTCACTGGCAGCAGCAGCATTGGCATGGCGTTGCCTAATGACCTGTATGACACACACAACCTCTCCAAAGCTGAGATGGCTGCACCTCAGCTTATCATGCTAGCAAAGGTGGCTTTAACTGGGGAAGTAAATGGCAGCTGCTGAGATTACCTGATTGGTGAAGAGAAACAGATGGAAGAACTGATGCTTGTTGGGGATAACTTTTCAGACAGTGATGGAGAAGGGCTTGAGGAGTCTTTTCAAATAAAAATGTGAACCCAATGGACTGGAAAACATGGAACTGAGAAATTCGGAACTCAGTGTTGTAGAATCTCAGCCTGTATTTGAGGCATCACCTGCCCCAGAAGTTTACAGTTCAAATAATGATTGTCCTTCAGAAACACCTGGAACAGAAGACAAATGCAAGAACTTGAAGACCAAACACTTTTGCTGTAAGCCATGGAAGTATGAAGCAGAATCTGAAGAACAGTTTGTACATCACATCAGAGTACACAGTGCCAAGAAATATTTCATTGAGGCAAGTGCAGAGAAGCAAGCAAAAGCCAGGGTTTCTGGCTCTTCCACTTCAGATGTGGGAGATTCCTCCACAGGCTGAATTAACTGTTACCACTGTGGCTACAATACCAATCGATATGATCACTCTACTGCACATCTGAAACACCACACCAGAGCTGGGGATAACAAGCAAGTCTACAAGTGCTTCATTTGTACATATACAACAGTTAGTGAGTATCACTGGAGGAAACACTGGAGAAACCATTTTCCAAGGAAAGTATACACATGTGGCAAATGAAACAAGTTTTCAAACAGAAAAAAACAATTATGTTCAGCATCTTAGAACTCATACAGGAGAACGCCTATATAAATGTGAACTTTGTCCTTACTCAAGTTCTCAGAAGAGTCATCTAAGTAGACATATGTGTATTTATTCAGATGAGAAGCCATTTAGATGTGACTGGTGCAGTTACATGGCCTCTAATATCAACATGAAGTAACTTGCCATCCAAGACAGGTTCACAATGGGCCTAAACCTCTTAACTGCCCACACTGTGGCTACAAAACAGCAGACAGAAGCAACTTCAAAAACCACACAGAGCTCTGTGTTAGCGCACAGCAGTTCAATTGCCCTGTATGTGACTACACAGCTTCCAAGAAATGTAATCTACAGTGTCGCTTCAAATCTAAGCATCCTACTTGTCCTAAAGAAAACAAAAAGGGAGAGCATGACTTTCTTGATAACAATACTACCAATGAAAAACCAGAAACAGAGCAGACAAAAATAAAAGGAAATGAGGCTGGAAAGAAAAATGAGAAGTCTGTAGAAGTGGAGCAAAAGATGCTTCAAAAGAGAAAAAGGCTTGTAGTTCCATCTCAATAACCCAAGTGACTACCAGAACTCACAAATTAGCAACAGGAAGTAGAGAGATGGATGGATCTATAGGAAGTAGTAATTCAGAAAAGTTCTCTGAAATGAAGAAAAGCAAAAGGAAGATGGAAGATGAAGCCCAATCCTTACATGATCCTGTGAATGATGAGGAGTGTGTGACAAGGAAGGAAAAGAAAATAAAAAAAGAATCCAGAAGTAGTCAGGAAGTACCAAAGGGTGACAACAAAGTGGAGACAGTAAGAAGTAAAATGC
The DNA here is from genome assembly GCA_963574655.1 of Perodicticus potto. Taxonomy (NCBI): domain Eukaryota; kingdom Metazoa; phylum Chordata; class Mammalia; order Primates; family Lorisidae; genus Perodicticus; species Perodicticus potto. The sequence goes on from CAUYRH010110375.1 coordinate 7,532, forward strand.
CTACATGAAAAAAAGTACAAAGAAGAAAATCCTAAAAACTAAGTCAAGTAAAAGAAGCAGCAAGCCTGCTTAGAAGGAGCCTGTTCAGAAGGGACCTGTTCCTTTGGAGGTTGTTGAGAAGGGGCCTGCTCAGATGGGGTCTAATCAGATGGAGTCTTCTCAGAAGAGGTGTGCTCACATGGGGTCTGCTCAGATGGGGCCTCCTTCTCTGGAGGTTATTGAGGAGGACTGTGCTCAAGTGTGGGGGGATACCGGCCCCCCAACCAAAGCAAGTGACATGGCCTCAGGTGCTCCCCGAGGAATGTTGCCCTAAGATGGAAAAACTTTTCTCTGTGGACATGCCTGGGCTAGTAAGAACAATCAGTTAGATGTTCACAGAAAGGAAGTAACCGGAGGGCTTCGCAGGGTGAAAATGGGGGTTGGGCACTTGCAAAGGTTATGGGAAGAGGTACTCTGTCCTTTTCTCTTTTTAGAAAATCGCCATTCTTCAAGTTTTGAGAAAGTTATCAGACAGAACAGACAGCCAGACACCGTTGTGGTTAAGCCTGCAGCAAAATGTTGAGCAAGTCTGTTCAATTTAGATCAACTATATATATATCCAGCAGCATCTGTGCTGAACAAAGAATTTTCATGGCAGCTTCTGCTGTTTCATCATTATTCGTTCCTTTTTCTATTTCTATACTTTTATTTGATCAGTATGTATAAAAACAACCAATAAACGTAGGTTGTCACTGAGTGCCCAAGCGAGCACCAGTCTTCCTTTCTTTCTTTTTTTTTTTAACAGTCTTCCTTTCAACAGTCATTTCGTGTGCAGCTCTGCCTCTGTGTCCCCGATCAGTTAAGTTCCGTGGTCAACCACACAAGTGCAGCTGTTTCCTCCCATGGACAATGTTCAGAAGGAGTCTGCTGAGCTGGGGCCTCCTCCCATGGAAGTGGTTCAGAAGAGGACTCAGATGGAACTGCCTCCAACCATAGAATCCCCTTTTCACATGAAACCAATTCCCAAAAAATCTCCTCTCCGAAAGATAAAAAGAGAAAGTCTAACAGGCAGAGTGAAATGGCACGGAAGGAGAAAGTCCTTATTGAAGTTGGCCTACTGCCTGTGAAAGACAGCTGACTTCTAAGGGAAAGTACAAGGACACAGGGTGTCACAGCTCACAGTAACCTCAAACTCTTGGGCTTAAGTGATTCTCTTGCCTTTGCTTCCCAAGTAGCCAGGACTGCAAGCCCCCACCACAATGCCTGTCTATTTTTTGGTTGTAGTTGTCATTGTTGTTTGGTGGGCCCGTACTTGATTTGAGCCCCCCAGCTGCGGTGTACGTGGTTTGGGCCCTAGCCACATGAGCTACAAGCACCTAGCCTGTAAGTCCTTTTTTTTTAAAAAAAATTGTGAACCATGTACCAAGTTTTGGTACAAATTGTGTAGTATAAATTAAAATTAAATTGCATTCTGTTAACCAATATGAGTGTATTTCTGTAAGCTTAGTTGTGTTGAAATAAAGTTTTAAAGAGCAAATAAAACAAAATTAGGGTTATGTGGTCTTTGCTTAAGGAGGATTGATTTAGAGAATTAACTTTTGAATTGGAAATGTTATAGTTTGTCTCTGAGTTGGGTTGTTTATTATTTAAAGTTAATATGGTCTTTGCTGTGAACCATTATGTATAAAACTCTGATTTTAGACTTGGAAGCACACAACAGTATTGGCGAGGCTACTCTCACGGTTGTCCACTATATCCGGCCTTCTTCTGACAAAGGTTTAGCCATCCTATCCCTGTCTTTGAATACCGGCTGACAGTGACAGGCAGCCAGATCTTCTTTGTCTAGTAACACTCTGACTAATGCACAGGTCAAGGGAAAATCTTCTCCTTAATTCTTTGAAGGTTACCTGGATACCAGCTCACCCCTGACAAATTCATAAGAGAAAAAGCATACAAACTTTTTTTTTTTTAGAGACAGAGTTTCAATTTGTCAGCCTCGGTAAAGTGCCTCGGTGTCACAGCTCACAGCAACCTCCAACTCCTGGACTTGAGAGGGGTGCCAGCTGCCTCATCACCCCCATAAGATGGATGCTGGTGACCTCACAACAGCCTCACACCACCCCTAGGGTAGGAGGAAGGGGAAAAAGAGGTAAATGAAATGATGCCAAGGGCCATTACTCTTAGATTGGTCCAGATCAGGCCAGAGCAGAACAAGATAGGAATTAATGAGCCAAGTACTGTCATGATGAGGGTTAACAAGCTAAGTGCTGTGAAAAATTGTTTTACTTATTCACTAATTGCCAGATCTGCTTTATGTGACCTTTATGTTACCTATCTGCTAATCCACTAAATTACAAGGTTTGCTTCTGTAAAAAGGGTCATCGTGATCCCATGCTCGCTTTTTGCTTCTTTTGTCAACTTTCTTTTTCCTTCTAATTGCCAACTTTCAGACTAGAAAACTCCCAACTTCAGACCCCTCGATGCTCTCTCATTTAGTCTGCTTTAGACTTTGCTGAGACAGGCCCCTGGTTAATAAAAGACTCCTTTTTGAAATTCTAATTTGAGTCAGTGGTCCTTATCTCACCCCGTAACAGGCTTAGGTGATTTTCTTGCCTCAGCCTCCTGAGTACCTGGGACTACAGGTGCCCACTACAACACCTGGCTTTTTTTTGTTGCAGTTTGGCCGGGGCCAAGTTCAACCTCCCACCCTCAGTATATGGGGCCAGTGCCCTACCCGCTGAGCCATAGGTGCCACCATACAAACTTATTAATGTACTACAAATGCGGGGAAATCATACAGCGATTATCCCAACCTCCCACTTAGGAGGTAAAGAAGGTAAAGAACAATGACATGGAAATGTAGACCATTCTCTTCTAAGACAAAAAATAATTACAGAGAATGAATAGAACATGGAGAAATGATGTTGTAAATGATTCTTTTAGAAATCAGAATGAATCTGAGAGGCAGAAATGATGTAGAAGAAAAAGCCATTGTCCAAGAGTAGATGAATTTTCTAACTGCAGCAAAGAGGTAACAGGAAAACAATACAAGGCAACTGTTTTTCTTTTGAGAAGAAGCTTTGTTCCTTACATAAGGACATTTTAGAGATTCCATGCCTATTCTTGTGGTGAGGGGAGCAAGACTAGGTTACAAGGGACTTAATATTCAGGCTTCGGTTCCTCTTTATTACCTGGGATTCTATGGGCTTTGAATGGCAATTTCAAAACAAACTGATAGGTATTGTTTGAAAGAAAAGGAAAGCAAACAACTTGTGCACCATTATTTGTCATTTTCATTAGAAATTACAATCATAGGGTGGGTGCCTATAGCTCAGTGAGTAGGGTGCCAGCCACATTTAACAATACTAAGTCTTTTCTGGGAGCTGTGATTCTAGGGTACTCAGCTGAGGGTGACAAAGTGAGACTCTATCACCAAAAAAAAAAAAAAAAAAAAAAAAAAAAAATTCAATCATAATCACTTGTGTCTTCAACATTTCCCATAATATATGAAGAACTACTATGAGAAAAGAAATCATGATTTTCATCAGTACATGCTGAGAACTGTAAAAACATTTCCTGACTTGGTGCCTGTAGCACAATGGTTATAGTGCCAGCCACGTGCACTGAGGCTGGTGGATTTGAACCCGGCTCTCTACAGCTAAGACAGTGCATGTGGCTGGCACTGTAACCATTAGAATGCACAATAAGAACTGCAACAAAAAAAAGCCAGGGGTTGGGGTAGGCTCACTTAGTCCCTGCTACTTGGGGGGCTGAGGCAAGAGAATCCCCTAAGCCTGAGTTTGAGGTTGCTGAGGGCTGTGACACCGAGGGACTCTACTGAGGGTGATAGAATGAGACTCTGTCTCAAAAAAAAAAAAAAAAATTGGTTTAATTGCAATTTCTTCTGCACTATTATTCCCAAAAAGCTTTCAATTTTCAAAAGTTCTCAACATGCCTAACATACATTGTTTTTTGTTGTTGATTTGTTTGATTGTTTTGAGACTGATTGTCATTATGTTGCTCTCGGTAGAGTACTGTGGCATCACAGCTCACAGCAACCTCAAACTCTTGGGCATCTTGGGCTTCAGCTATTCTTTTGCCTCAGCCTCCCAAGTATCTGAGACTACAGGCATCTGTCACAATGCCCTGCTAGTTTTTGGTTGCAGTTGTTATTGTTGTTTTGTTGCAGGAAGACAAGGCCCAACGGAGAGAAAGAGCACCCAAACACCATGTTTATAAGAGGAAGGGCTTTATTCACCAGCTGGGAGCTTACGGCATAGAAGAATTCCAAATGGCCATGCTCACCGTCTAGCTTGATCTTTCCCTTTTTATTGACAGTCAAAAAGTTCCACCCCACAGGTACCCTTCTCATTGGCCAGTTTGAATCAAGCGTGAGATGCTAGTCCAGCCCCCACAGAACTACAGGATTTCACAGAACTGGGAAATTTCCAAGTTCTAGGAAGTTACAAATTCCTAAGGGCTGAGTCACCATGGAGAGGACCCTGCAAGTGTATCCTTGTGCTCTCTTTGACAAAACCTGTTCTCCCAGACCTCACTCTTCTTGGGTATCCTCTCTCAGTTTAGCTGGCCTGGGCTGAATTGAAACCTGCCAGCCTTGGTGCATGTGGTTGGCACCTGACTCACTGAGCTAAGGTAGCCAAGCATAGAATTTGTTTTTAGAATTATTAATTTTTATAATTATTTCCAGTAAATAAAACACTTTAGCATTTTAATATTACCTAACATTGTTTGTTTGTTTATTTATTTATAGGCAGAGTCTCACTCTGTTGCTCCAGGCTAGAGTGCCATGGTGTCATAGCTCCCAACAATTTCAAACTCCTGAGTTCAAGCAGTTCTCCTCTTTTAGCTTCCCAAGTAGCTGGGATTACAAGTGCCCACCATCACTTCAAACTAATTTTTTTTAAAAACTAGAATGGGTTTCCCACTTGCTCTGGGTGGTCTGGAAATTCTGAACTTAAGCAACCCACCAGCCTTAGCCTTCCCAATAGCTAGGATAACAGGCATTGTGGTAGAGACAGACACCCCCACAATCTTTTTTACCTATTTGTGAACTTAGAATGCACTTGAAAACATATAAATGAATTGCTAATTACTGGTCAGGACTTTCAGGAATGCATAAACAATACAACATTAACACTGAACCAGTTAGCTGAATGGGGCTACTGGGTATCAAAGTAACAACCTCAAATGTGAAGGCAGAAAGTGAAATTTCTTGATTTTCAGCTACAGCTTTGAAAGGGCAGACTATAAAATAATTTAATATTATATTTTCTAACCCCTGTAACAGATTCGGAAATTTCTACATATAGCATCAGGCTTTCAAAAGACGGGAAACACACCTTTGTATTAAACAAAGGAGAGTGACAAAGTCCTGCAGAAACTTAAAGTCTCTGTAAGGCCTCTGCTCTTGGTCTGCATAAGTTAACAAAATTCTTCTTTCTATATGTGCATGAAAGACAGAGAACTGGGGTTTGGCCTTCAATTACTGATACTAAAAATAGACACTATTCCCAGACCAGTCGCATATTGGTCTAAACAATTTGGCTGTACAGCTACTGGGTGGCCTGGTTGTCTTCACATCCTGGCTGTGACTGGTGATCTTTCAAAAGAAACTGAAAAATTCACCTTCAGACAAGTGACTAGGGTTCATGTCCCTCATCAACTTTTGTTCCTACTTCAGCAAAAAAGAAACTTCTATTTCCTGCAGGTAGGATGGGAAGATCTCAAAACTTTTTAGTGGACCGAGCTCACACCAATAATCCCAGCACTTGGGAGGCTGAGGTAGGTGGATTGCCTGAGCTCACAGCTTCAAGACCAGCCTGAGCCACAACAAGACCCCCATCTCTAAAAGTAGCTGGGTGTTGTGGCAAGCATCTGTAGTCCCAGATACTTTGGAGGCTGAGGGAAGAGTGAGAGAAAATACCAAGGAAGGGTGAGGTCTAAGAGAACAGAGATCTTCTCAAGGAGACCCCAAGGATACAGGGGGTCTCCTGCAGGGTCCTCTCTAGGGTGACTCAGCTCTTAGGAATTTTTAGACTTAACTTCCTGGGACCTGGAAATTTCCACTTCTGTGAAATCCCGTGGTTCTATGGGGACTGGAACAACTTCTGCCACTTGATTCAAACTGACCAATGAGAAATGTACCCATGGGTTGGAACTTTTTGACTGGAGGTAAAAAGGCAAAGTCCAAGTCAGTTGAGGAATGGGCCATTTTGAATTCTTCTATTCTGTTTGCTCCATTGGCTGAAGAAAAAGCCTTTTTCCTCTTAAATATGGTGTTTGGATGCTCTTTCTCTCCATTGGGCCTCACCTTCCTGCAACAAAAGTATCACTTGAGGCCAAGAGTTTGAGGTTACTGTGAGGTATGACACCATGACACTTTGAAGAAGGTGACAAGGTGAAACTCTGTGTCAAAACAAAATAAAACAAGACTTTTCTAGCTGTCAGACAACTCTTCCAAAGAGATAGAGCAGACTCCCTGTATGGATGGAAGCAAATATATTGACAAAGGAACATGAAGAGCAAGTTATACAGTAGTGACTCCAGAAAGGCTGGTAGAAATGAAAGTCCTTCCACCAGAGACTTCAGACCAAAAGCTGAACTAATTGCTCTAACCAGGACATTAGAACTGTCAAAAAGAAAAACACTAAACATTTACATGGACTCTAAATTTTCTTTTCTAATTCTTCACACTCAAAATGCCACATAAAGCCAGGCAAGGGGGCAGAAGCCTGTAATCCCAGCACTTGGGAGGCTGAGGTGGGTGGGTTGCCTGAGCTCACATGTTTGAGACCAGTGTGAGCCAAAGGGAGACCTTGTCTATAAAAATAGCCAGGCATTGTGGTGGGCACCTGTAATCTCAATCACTTAGGAGGCTGAGGTAAGAGAATTGTTTCAGCCCAGTAATTTGAGGTTGCTGTGAGTTGTGATGCCATAGCAATCTACTGAGGGTGACATAGTAAGACTCTGTCTCAAAAAAAAAAAAAAAAAAAAACAGTTCAGAAGTTTTACAACTACCAGAGCTATATTGCCTTCCCACAAGATGGCAGTCATGCACTGCACAGGATACCAGAAAAGACTTAATTCTGTGCCAACAAAAACCAAGAGGGTGATACTGTGGCAAAGCAAGGTGCAAGACATACACTAACGGTTCCCTTAAGGCTGCCTCTAAACCCATCAGATTTCAATCCCACCTATAAGAAAAGAAATAAATAGAAAACAGAAAAATACCATGATAAAAAAATAGTTGAGGCTCGGAACCATAGCACAGTGGTCACAGTGCCACTCACATAAACCGAGGCTGGCAGGTATGAACCCGGTCCAGGCCAGATAAATAACAATGACAACTGCAACAAAAAAATAGCTGGGTGTTGTGGCAGGCACCTGTAGTCCCAGCTACTTGGGAGGCTGAAACAAGAGAATCACTTAAGCCCAAGAGTTTGAGGTTTCTGTGAGCTGTTATGCAATGGCACTCTACAGAGGGTGTCATAGTGAGACTCTATCTCCAAAAAAGAAAAAAAAATTGACATCAATAGATAAGGACAGATCATGTTACCTAGTGTTAAGGTGGTCTTCATGCCATCTGTATATAACATTGAAACGTTAAAAGAGCAAGTTTTACTCCATTCTACTGTTTACTCCTTTTCTGTTACATTCCTTTAGCTTCAAAACTGGTTCCTCTTGTTTGCCCTCCCATTGTGTAACTGTGATTGCATTCAACTGAATTGTTATTGATGTAAGTTGCTGACTGCACTTGCGATTATGACTCTGATGATTATTGCTTTTTATGATCATTCTCTTTAAGACCTGTACTGGTAAATTCCTCTCCCTACATTTCCCTTAGGACATTGTGGTTTGTACCTGTTTGAAAGGGAGAAAAAAATGCTAATTGCTCTCCTGATAATAGCATTGTATAAAATCACTAACCACCCTACCCTCGTGATTTCCCCTACCCTTTTAACTGTTGTTTTTGCCTGTAAAAATGCTTTCTTGTCCCCTGGAAAAATTTTGCCTTATAAAAACTAGAACATCAGACAACTCAGGCTGCTCTCTGATACCATGTGTGGGTGTGAGGCTGTTTCTGTGAGCTGTTATGCAATGGCACTCTACAGAGGGTGTCATAGTGGACTCTATCTCTAAATGCCTCTTCAATAAAGGGACTCTGCTGTGAATTTGGCTTGCTTGGCAGTGTGGTCTTTGTGGAACTCCTGGACTCAACACTAGAAGTCTAACAGCTCAGGTACTTAAACGACTTCATGACATGACACATTTCTGAAAAAAGCCTAAACTGAGTTCCCTCTGCCATAAGGTAGCAACAGGCAACTCACCTAGATAATTAAAAAAAAAAAAAAAACAGGCTCAGTGCCTGTGGCTCAAGCAGCTAAGGCACCAGCCACAAACACCTGATCTGGCGGATTAAAATCCAGCCTGGGCCTGACAAACAACAATGTCGACTGCAACCAAAAATTAGCTGGGCATTACAGTGAGTGCCTGTAGTCCCAGCTACTTGGGAGGTGAAGGCAGGAGAATCACTTGAGCCCAGGAGTTGGAGGTTGCTGTGAGCTGTGATGCCAGGGTGACAACTTCAGGCTCTGTATCAAAAAACAAAACAAACAAAAACCCCCCAATATCCAGTGTTTGCTTTGTATGAGAAACAACCCTAAAACAAACAACAGATCTAAGAAACCACACCAAACATACTAAAAGTCTGAAATATTTACTCTTACTCTTTTTTTTTTCTTTTTTTTTTGAGAGAGAGAGAGTCTCACATTGTTGTCCTCAGTAGACGGCCATGGCATCACAATTGACAGCAACCTAAAACTCTTGGGCTCAGTAGCTCCCTCCAAAGTAGCCGGGACTGCAGGCGCCCACCACAACCCCTGGCTTTTTTTTGTTGCAATTGTCATTGCTGTTTTAGCTGGCCAGGGCCAGGTTCAAACCTGCCACCCTCGGTGTATGGGGCTGGTACCCTACCCACTGAGCCACAGGCGCTGCCCATATTTACTAGCATTAATGGATACTTTTTCAAAATAAGTACAAGCTTCCCCCACAAAACAAAGAAAACTACAGAAGTAATAAAGTCCTTCTGAAAAAGATTACACAACTGTATGGATCAAGGTAAAATCAGTCCTTTTGTCTCTGGTTGGATAGCTGAAAGATCAACTCTCAATTGGGATAGATTAATAAGACAAAGTTTTATTTCCAAATACCACACACATGGGGGGCACCAAAAGAACTATTACCCAAAGTCTCAGTGATGGTCAGAGAGATATATACATGCTTTTTAGAAGGGAAGGAGGAGTAAATGGAAATATAGGTGCAGTAACTGGTTGCACAGGGAAATGTGTAGAAGGGTGAAAACAGATTCATTTCTAGATTAACCTGAGAGACAGGTATTGTACTTCAAATGACCTTGGGTCCAGATCTATTAGTATGTAATTAGAAGGTCAGCAGCCCCTTTTGATTCTGAATCAAGTGACTCAGATTTTGGGTAGATAGAGGAAAAGTGTCTTTTAATGCTTTCTGATCATGAAAGCCTTTAATTTAAAATATTCTTTATTAAAAAAAACCTCTTTATAAAAAGGAGTCATATTTTGGAGTGAAATTTCCTTAGCTTCCTCACCCCTTTATAAGCTCCCCAAAAGCCATCAAAATAATAATGGTGCATCTTTTATGGCAGAAATTACACGGCAGGTACATAATTTTTGAAAATTCACTAGAAATTTCATGCAGCCTGGAAACCTCAATCATCAGGAAAAGGAAAAAAGAAAACAAATCAGACACTTAATAAATATGGCCAAACAATGCCAAGAGATCCATTTACAGGAAAACAAGGTATTCCCCTCAAATTACTGTGAATAAAGGTAGCCCCTAGAAACAGGGCCAAATTAAATCCTCACAAAGTTGTTCATAAGATAGCCTTCCAGGCAGTCTTAATTCAAATGTCAGGGCAAGCAGAATATAATCTTACAGTAGGAAAATATGTACAAGAAATGCAGTGTGTGTTATCCCTTATTCACAACTTTTCTCTTCCCAGACCCCAGTCAACCCCTACAGAAAATGTACGTTCCTTTTATCCTGGTAACCAAGACCAGCTCAAAACCTAGAAAGATGGGCCTGAGAGAAATAGCTGAAAGAAAAGTAGACTAATTCAACTTGTTAATATGTTGTTTAGGATATTGCATCCTCATTTATAAGTGAAATATGTTTGTAATTTCCCTTTATAATAATATATTTTCTCCATTTTCAATATCGGGTGTATCCAGATCAAGTAGAATGATTTTGAAATATTTCTTCTTTTTCTATTGTCTATAAGATTTAGCATTATCTTTTTTTTGAAACTCTCCTTTACTTTTATTTATATAATATTAGTTGTCTATTTTTTGAGACTTTGGAAAAAAAATAAGAAGTTAACTGATGACTTCATACTGAGCCTCAGAGTCAAAGCACTCTATAATGTCTTATTTGACAA
>CAUYRH010110383.1:0-23982 GCA_963574655.1 Perodicticus potto
GGGCCTCGCTTGTTCTAGCTTGTGTGGGATTTAGAGATTTCGATGTGTGACTGGTGTTCTGTCGTGGGCTAGTGAGATAGAGATGGGGAGTGAGAGAGAAATGGGGAGAGAGAGAGATATAGGGAGAGAGAGAGAAAGAGATGAGAGAGAGAGATGGGGAGAGAGAGATGGGGAGAGAGAGAGATGAGGGAGAGAGATGGGGAGAGAGAGATGAGGGAGAGAGATGGGGAGAGATGGGGAGAGAGTGAGAGGGAGATGGGGAGAGAGAGGGAGATGGGGAGAGAGAGGGAGAGATGGGGAGAGAGCGAGAGGGAGATGGGGGGAGAGAGGGAGAGATGGGGAGAGAGAGGGGGAGATGGGGAAAGAGAGAGAGGGAGATGGGGGGAGAGAGGGGGAGATGGGGAGAGAGCGAGAGGGAGATGGGGAGAGAGAGGGAGAGATGGGGACAGACAACAACTGGTAACTTTCAGTGCAAATAACTTTCAAGCAGAGTTTTAAAGAATGAGATTTTGCCAAATTAAAATTTGAACTAGTTGCTGATACCAATCCCTTTAATTTTTATAAAAAACCATGAAGAAATGGTTGGAAAATGGTGGGCTTCCTCATCTAGTACAGTGCAGTCTGAAACAGAAAGTGGAAACTTGGTTTCCATTCATTAAAAATACAACTGTAAGAAAACTGAGCTGGTTTTCTCATTTTTCTATCAGTGAATACATTGCAGAAATGTTATGTTTTTGTCATTGACACAGAAGTGCCTTATATTTTAAAAAGTAAACATAACACATTTTCAGGAAGAAAGTCGTCTTTTTTAAAGCATTTCCTTAGAAGTAGCTTACTATACTACCCAGTAACAGGTGATTGTTCCACATTTGACATTGCTACCAAATGTATATTTTTTCAGTTAAATGGCATGAAGGCACCTTCCCTAATCCTTAACTGCTTTGACGTTCAACACAAATACACGTATGACTTGTCTCTCAATAGGTTGAGCAAAGAGCGTATCCGAGAATTGCAGCAGCAGGTTGAAGATCTCCAGAAGTCTTTACAGGAACAAGGCTCCAAGTCTGAAGGCGAAAGTGTAAGTAACTTAGAAATTATGGAATTCTGCTTTATATGAGTTTTTTGTGATAGATCCTGATGCCCAAATTGATCTTGTATTTGAAAGTGTTACCCTTGTCATTGAGGGTACCCTTAATACCGTATATATCTGCATAACAGATGCAGTGATTTTGCCAACTTGGAGCCTGTAAATTGATCATATGTATTGTAAGGTGATTTCTATCTGTCCTACTTTAATAATTACACCTCAGTTCATGACGACTCTTGATTGCAAGCATGCTACATTTGAGGCCTGCTAGAATTTCAACAGGGCAACGTGAGAAAAGTCCAAATGGGAGCGCTCAGCAGAGTTGAGGAAGCCTCCTGATAGGAAGATGGAGGAGGGGAAACTATTCCTCCCATGAGAGCGTCCAGCCAGGGACTCCCGGACTCTGAGGGGCAGGAACTTTGATGCAGCCTCGGGGGCATCGCTCCTTGTCTCTTCCTCCTCCCATCCTGACTCCTGACCTCACCATTTTCTAGTGGGAGTGGCAGATACTGCAACACCCACTAGAGGGCAGATGAGAGTATTGAAAAGCCTAAATCTGAATACACCTGGCAGCTTTCCTGTAGTTGGACCTCTCTATATGAACAGAAGTGATGATTGACAGAGAGGTGTATTTAATTAAAAATGACAAGGAAAAGGGCTAGATGTGTATGAGAGATCCACGGATGGGGTGTTGGATGGTTATGCCTGTCGGGGGAGAGCTCTACAGGGGAAGGGGAGAGCTGAGAAGGAAGATTGGATGGGCTGCATTTCCTTTTTGTCTTTTCTGTGCTTTATGTGATTTTCTTTTTTTTTCCCCTGGGGGCTTGGAAAATAGAAATCGTCTCATGCATGGCGGCATCTCGTATGTGCATATATACGGTATTGTGACCTCTCTGATACAAGTACTAGTTTAAGCCGTGTTAGGGATACTTTTTGCTTGGGATCTGTTGGGGGGAGTCAATTTTGGATTGCAGTATTTTAATGATTTTAAATTTCTTTATCTTTTATTTTTTAATCTATTGGTGCTCAAATTAGATTTCAAATTATATATTTTAAATTCTTCAGCCTATCAGTAGATGCAGAACGACTCTTGTGATTTAAAATATTGTTTTTTAAAAGAGGAAATTTTATATTTAAAATTCTTCTTTCTACCAAAATCCAGTTGCTTCATTTCAGTGTCATTATTAAAGTGTTTTCATTTATAGAGAGAAATTTTTACAATGAAAATAATTAGTCTTTAAGTCTGTTCTTCCTCAAAGTTCAATCTTAAAATCTTAAAATTTGCAGTTTGAATAAATGAATATGTAGCTGTCTAAGTGTTTGATACTCCTTCATATATCACGCAGCTGGCATTTGCAATTTTTCAAGTTCAAACTTAATTTTGATTATATTCAGAATTACAAAGCATTTTTCCTTTTTGTTGTTATAGTCTTTGGTATTTCCTAGTCTCCTTTTCCTTTTGAGGAAAAAATCTAAAATTTTATGCTTTTAAAAGTATATCATTAGAAATAAGTTTTAAAGGATTTATAATTTTACATAGTACACCATCAAAAGGAGGTAAAGAGATTTAGATGTCTGGAAAATTTCCCTTTGTTGACATAGTCTTCTTACAGCAATGTTTTTTAATTTTATAGTCCAGCAAATTAAAGCAGAAGTTGGAAGCTCATTTGTAAGTAAAACTGATATTTCATTTTAAATATGAGAGGGGAAGGGTTGTAAAGCTTCTTCCATCAATATCTTTTTCTTATATTTTTAAATAAAAGCAAGTACTCGGATGCTAATTGAATGTTCACCACTGCTACCAAAAGTAGACAGAAAAACATGCGTAAGGATTCAGACTGCGTGCTAAGCAAACCACATGCGCACATTTTTTTTTAGTTGCTAATGTTTAAAGAGTTTATCAAAGCAGACAACTACTCTCACAACTATATTATGTGGAATGATAAACCCATAGAATATTTTTTCTTACATTCACAGGAAGCGAGGGTGGCAGGGAGGGAATGAATCATTTTTGGCACCACCTTGTGCCAGGCAGTCTCTATGCTCACAGCCACCCCCGAGGTCAGGCAGATAGTGTCCCCGGTTCACAGAGAGCAGCCTCGGGGTCAGAAGGCAACTTGCCTGATGTCTACAGGTTGTGTGGCTGAGACCCCTTCTCACTCTTAGATCAGTCTGACTCCAAGCTCAATGCTCTTTCCAATACTTAGGGAAAAACTAACAGAGGTCCATGAAGAATTACAGAAGAAACAAGAGCTCATTGAAGATCTTCAGCCAGATGTAAATCAAAATGGTAGGTATGTGTAAAAATGTGAATCAGACTAGCAGTATATCTGAGGATTAGTTGAATGGCATAGGAACTGTGTGTCAGTGTTTGCAAATGTGTGATGCATACGTTGTAAATAAGAACCACGATAAGTTTTTAGTGCTGAAGTCATCAATAAAAGATAAAATCTTAAAGCAAAAACAAATAAATCGAATAAAATGAAGTGATTGATATATAGGAGTATCAAACATTGTAAAATATAATAAAATTTACACTGTCAATGTGAACAAAAATTTCAGATCAGATTAAAATGAACTTCAAAACTTCATGTGGAAATGCTTTATTTTGTCTTATAATAGTTGTGCTTATATCATAAGGTATATTTTCTTATAAAAATGCTAGAAAGGAGAAAAACAGCTAGTTAAAGCAGACTGTAGGTTTTTTAAAAGATAAATTATAATTAAGAAGATATTGGTTGTAGTTCAAAAGTTTTAGGTAAGAATTAACTACAAAGAATAAATAAAAGGTTTTTCTTTTAAGTTCTCTTATTAGTCGTTAGAAAATAAATGTGAAATATAATTTTTTGTTTGGGGATGATGTATTTGAAATACATTGTAACTGGTCGTGTTTCATTTTATTTTTATTAATAGTGCAAAAGATCAATGAACTTGAAGCTGCTCTTCAGAAGAAAGATGAAGATATGAAAGCAATGGAGGAAAGATATAAAATGTACTTGGAGAAAGCCAGAAATGTGAGTAACTTATCTTTCATAGATAAAAGACACAGAGTAAACATTGATTGTAGGGGGCTCATTTAAGAAAGTGGCTGCTATAATGTATGGCATTTGCAGTTTTTAGCAAGATGAGCCTGGAATTTTTATTTGCTAGAATTATAGCAAATTTGTTAAGAAAAAAAATTTTCTAGCATCTTAGCAAAGTGAGCAATTTACTTTTATGAAAATTCAGCTTTTTTAAACTTACTTGAAATTATTTTAGCATTTAATCTAGATTACACAGTTAGCTACTTTTGTGGTGTTGATGGGCCTCAGAGTTTTACTTCCTGGTCACTTTGAGTCCAGTCATTAGTGGGGAAGGGGCTGTGCTCCTACGGTCAGTCAGAGTCCTGAGCCCACAGGGGCTCAGTGCGGTATTGCCCAGCTAGTAGATAAGGGGACAGTGTCATTTCAGGCCTGAAAACAGTGTAAGTGGCTTGCTCTCCCATGTCCGAGGGCAGAGCTCAGGCATGTGGTCACACCCAGACTTGGGGGAGTTAAGATAAATAGCCTTGGTAAACAGACAGGCATTCTCTGCTACTGTTAAATTTCTTCTCGTTACAAAAGTGTAAATGTTTATAGTAGAAAATATAAAACCTCGGTTCCCAGAGACAATAACTTTAGAGGTCTTACTAGTGCATTTTCATGCAGATATCCTGTCTGATTGGTGATGATGACACACGCGCAGAAATGCATGCACAAGTACACAGATAGAGACATAGGATTCACGGGCTTTGGTAATAACGCTGACAAGAATATGGTACTCACTGTCATTGGTTTGTTCTACCAGCTATAATCCTTATAAAATGACATTTAGAAATGTGTATAGAGCATCTTATTAAAGTAGTTTTAAAATAATTTACTCAGGTTATAGAAATGCAGTTTAATATTTACTGGACACTTAGCTGTGCTAAGTGCTGGGAATGTTGCAATGACAGACCCTGCGTTTCTGGCACAGGCTGTGCAGAGGTACGAGAACACCGACGTAATACTCACCTGGGTGGGATATAGCACAGCCCAGTCATGATCCTGTTGGAAATAGTTTGTTTTCATTTCCTTTTCGTGTTTTGCCCCTAGGGAAAAAAAAAACAAAACTATAAGCAAGGTATTTATACAGAAAGCTTTCCTTTTACTTTGGCTTATTATCTTAACTTGTTTCCTAAAAGTGGAATTATTACATCGTAAGACCATTGTAATAAGATGCTCTGTACATATTTCTAAATGTCACAAGGATTGTAACTAGTTGAACAAACCAATGGCAGTGAGTACCATATTCTCGTCATCATTATTATCACTTAAAAGACAGTTTCTTGCTTTGAAAAATGTGATTTCTTATTTTACCCTTTACATATTTGGTGGGAGACATTCAAATAGTAGTTAAAATACTTGTTAAAATAATAACATATGTCCATTTTAGAAAATTCAGAAAATATAAAAAACTAAGAACCAGGCTTTTTATTACTTAGAGATATAGAGATAAGTTATGATTTTTTCTTTCTAATTAAATTATGATTTAAGTTCTTTAATGTTTTCTGCTTGTATGATGTGAACTCCTCACCCCTGAGGGCAGGTTCCACTTATCTCCTAAGCTGCTGGCTCTCCATTGACTGTCCATTGACTGTCCATTGACTCTCCATTGACTCTCCATTGACCACAGCCTGTGTCTCATGTCAACATCCGGGAAATAGTTTCTCAGCAAATGCATAATTCTAGTAATGTTTGGTATATTGCCATCAAGTCTTTTTCCTACACTTCTATGCATAGAGATAATATGTTCCTAACTCATATACTTAAAAACTTTTTTTAGTACATTTATATTTACCTCATACTGATGTCCCTATTATTGGACATTTGTAGTTTTTTCTTGTAATGTATTTCTGACTTGGTTTCCTATAGAATGTTACCTACATAGTTGAGCTGACTCTCTTCACTACATTCTGATCAAGCATCTCCTTTAACTCAACTTTTAGTAATTTATTTGAGTTTGATTGATCATCCTATTTTTTGCAGGTAAAATCACCGGTGACTTATATATTGACCATATATATTGAATTGCATTTAACTAGATCATAGTACAAAAAGATTATTGCCAAAAATTTATTTTGTGTGTATCACACTTACTTTGTAAAATCAGCAAGTTCCCATATAATTTTGTAATTCATTTTGGTTTTTAAGAAAATTATAAAGTCAGATAAATGTAGAAAGGGTTATTTCAAGACCTTAATGCTTAAAGTTTGAGCATTGAAAAGGCTAAATACCCCTAAGTACTGAACCTTCAAGAATGGAGTTTCAGTTTTGGGGTGGGGATCTCCCCATTTTTGTCTTGAATATTTAGACTATTATTTGCCTACAGAACAAGGTTTTGTTTTTTTCTTTTTGTTAATCCAATTAGATTGTAAAACAAGCTCCTGGATCACTTTGTAGATTGTTTTCTACTTTACTTATACAGTTTTTATATAGAACATGTTCTTGTATTTTCAAAACTTTAAAAGGTGAAGTGAATATAAAGTTTTTTTTCTTTAAACAGGTAATAAAAACATTAGATCCCAAGTTAAATCCAGCATCAGCTGAAATAATGCTACTCAGAAAGCAGTTGGCAGAGAAAGAGAGAAGAATCGAGATTCTGGAGGTAAAACTTGCATATCTGCTAACCTCCTCTTAATTATTCTACAGACTCCTGGTAATTAGCTGCTCCATGTATTTATTGTTAATGAGCGCATTTCACAGGAAGTTAAACTTATGTCACGTCCCAGCACTTGCATGATAATTATAGAGCTTTTCACTTGCTCACTCGATTGGTTTCTGTATAATTTATGCTGCTTGGTCCCTCTACCCCTCATAACAGCCAGTCATGACTTTCATTTTTGTTTGTTTGTTTGTTTGAGACAGAGTCTTACTCTGTCACCCAGGGTAGAATGTCCTGGCATCGTAGCTCATTGCAACCTCAAACTCTTGGACTTAAGCGATTGATCCTCTTGCCTCAGCCTCCCGAGTAACTGAGATGACAGGTGTACATCACCATGAATGTCTACTTTTTCTGTTGTTAGTAGAGACAGGGGTCTCGCTCTTGCTCAGGCTGGTCTTGAACTCCTGAGCTCAGGCAATCCACCCACTTCAGCCTCCCAGAGTGCTAGGATTATAGGCATGAGCTACCATGCCCAGCCAATACCCCTGATTTTTCTTAAAAAGTCCTGCTACATAAGACTCCCTTAAAAATTATATGAATGTGATTTGATTCAGAAAAATTTAAAAACTGAGGTTTACCTTTCAAAAAAAGTAGTTTGTTCACTCAGTTAACCATATTTTTCTTATCTCCCCCTGTTCTTCACCCTGCACCTAAACAAACTTGGTTTGAATTTCTGAAAGAAGGAATTACTTACAGAATCTTGGTGAACCCCTGAAGTGACAATCTTGGTTATTAATCGTGCCAAGTTATATTAGTAACATCATGCTCTTATTAGCTGGGTCTGCATATCAAACGTATTTTTGTGCTAATGGTTATATCATTCTTAAGAGCTCAGATAAGTATGTCAGTATGAGATTGTACGTTCTTAGATTTTATAATTGAGCATGTTCTAGTTTGCTTTGCAAAGTGTTTTACAAACGATTTTGGGCCAAGTGCAGTGGCTCACACCTGTAATCCCAGCAGTCTTGGAGGCAACAGCAGATGGATTGCTTGAGATCAGGAGTTTGAGAACAGCCTGAGTAAGAGTGAGACCCCATCTCTACTAAAAATAGAAAAACTAGCCAGGCATGGTGGTGGACGCCCGTAGTCCCAGCTACTTGGGAGGCTGAGGCAAAAGGAGCTCTTCAGCCCAAGAGTTTGAAGTTGCTATGAGCTGTGAAGCCACAGCTCTCTACCCAGGGCAACAGGGTGGGACTATCTCAAAACAACAACAACAACCACCACAAAGAAACCCCCTACTGTTTTTAATACTGTAGTGAGGTTTGGTGGTATTCTTTAAGTCAGTCTCTACCTCCTCTGAATAGCATATGCAGAATTGCAGAGCCACGTCGAGTTCTGTACACTGGCCTTGAAATTCTCATTAATGGTAGTTTCTATTTCAATTAAATAGGAATGTTATGTTTCAGAGAAACTAGTCTATTCATGTACCTTTCTGTTGGTATTATTTTTGAGCAAATAGCTGTGAACCATGGAAGAAACGTTTTCATTTAAAGACTTAGAGACGTTAGCCCCTGCCTTCCTGCATCTGGGCCACACACCAGCCTGCGGTGCATCTGCAGTTAGTTGGTGGCTGTCCTGGCCGTGGTGCTGTCAGGAACACTGGGGAGGGATATCCTCTGAAGAAATGCCATTCATTCTTCAAGATCTAACTCAAATACCTCTTCCTCTGTAAAGTTTTCCCTACATTCCTCAGCCAGAGGCAGTTAACCTCCATCGTGGGTCCGTGTACTTTGGATTCACGAATTCATTCCGCAACAGTATTGATTCTCTTTTTGGCATAAATTGAGGTGTCTTAAGGTCAAAGACTGTATTTTATGTCCCAGTGTTAAAGATATGTAAACCAGAGGCCAGGATTACAGCTTTACTGGGGTAGCTTCTTAATGTGGGCCCCTGTGGTTGGAGGGCCACATCTGGTCTGTAAAATAGACTCATCTGTACGATAGTGAGACTTGGCCTAGCTGACGTCTGAAGTCTAAGTTACTCCGAGGACAGCCCGGAGGAAGGCAACGAAAGTGTACACCATTGTCGTTTGAAACGTGTGTCCCCAACAAGTATGATGACAACATGGTGGCTCTAAAACTGTAGAGCTCTGAGGGAAAGCGTCAGTTATGTCACAGAACACAGGCATTTAACTGATTTGTATTCACCGGTACACATACTGCGAAAAGGAGAGACGGAGTGTGAATAGCAGAGGCTGTTCTGACTGCGACCTCTCATGGAGAGTCTGTGTCTGGGGTGCCAGGAGCCAGAAAGAAGGGCGTGTGCTTAGAGTGTTTGTGGCGTGAGCACCTTGTTGAGGGGAGATTCATGTGTTTCAGGATTCGAATGTTTCTGTGAGCCAAACTGTCTGGCCCATCAGGTGCTCGACAGAATTACAAAGTTAGCTGTATTTGAGTAATTAAGGAAAGGATGTTATTCCCTGTGGTGGCTCATCATACACTACGGGGAATCTAGTACAGAGGCCACCAGGAAATAAGAGAAATTTGTGCTGGGCTTTGTAGGTGGTTTTAAGATTTTCCTAAGTCTTTTTGACTGTACAATGCCCTTTCTCCTTGGTTTTAATTTCTTCTTAACTGCAGTTCTGCCTTATTACCTAAGCCAGTTTGTTGACTTTTTTCTCTAGATTTGGGAAACAGCAGCATAAGAATCATTAGTTCTCTGTGTGTGTGTTTCCATCACTGAACTCCACCAGAATAAAGCTCCTGCAATGAAAGCTTGTCAGTCTTGAATCTGACTCTTTGCTAAAGTGTCCCACTGCATTTCTGCATGATTCAGTTTACATTTTATTTACTTCCTGTTCCTTACAAAAACGTTCTTCAGATTCTCTCAATAATGAGAAATGATTCTGTTTTTAGGAACTTGGAGTGATTTCTGGGTTTTAATAGTCCACATATCTTTTTCCAGAGTGAATGTAAAGTAGCAAAATTCCGTGATTATGAAGAAAAACTCATTGTTTCTGCTTGGTATAATAAGGTGAGTTGAAATGTCGCTAATGATTAGGTGTTTAGAACAGTGTTTATCAAACTTCACACCAGGTATGACAGAGGAATTATGTTGTATGCCATAAACCAAGTTTACGTATATGACTGAAGCAAAAATTGCCCTGTGTGTGTTCCACCAGATGTTTTCTGTTTTGTTTTGTTTTGTTTTTTAGTGGTGGTTCTAATCCGCTAAATAGATTTTCTGACTCATCAGTCTGTAGCTGACATACGCAGACATAGGCATACAATTCATAAATATTTAAAAACTGCCTTCTTTTAGCTTTAAGAAATATTTAATTTATCCCCACAAAGGGTTTCTTGAGTAATGGGAAATTAAATGCTCCTGGTACGATATCTGATGGCATCTTGTAAAGCCCCTCAGCGTGTCCCTTACTGTCCGTGTGTGGATTCGTTCGTTTGCTTTGTTTTTACCCCGGGGACACTCGTCAGTAATAGTCTCTCTGTCCTACTGTGGAGTAATAGCACAAAGTCATCTCCAATGTTTTATTTTGTCACCGTTACTATCAGTGGGATTTGTCAAGAGCAGCATTTCATGACGTGTGTGATTCTTCTGGGTCATTCTAATCAGCTGGAATCTGTGACCTGCGGTGGCCTGTTCTCATTTAACGCAGGGGAACTGCACTTTACAAGCTTCCCACGTGGCTGTGGCTGCCCCACAGCCCTGGTCACCCTCCTGAGACGTGTCCTGTGCACTATGCTTTTCATCTCCGCTCTTTCCCTCCTTTCCTTCATTATGTGTGAGTTGTTCCCAGAGCCTTCCCCCTTGAGTCAGTCTTCCTCGTGGAGATCAGGGACTATGTATTATTTTCTTTGTTCTCCGTGGCTTCTGATGCATAAATCAGTGAAGATACTGGAGCCAAATAATATGTATTCATGTTTCAGTCTATATTTGTTGAGCATCTGCTGTTCTCCAGGTACTGTACTAGTTACTGGTAATGCTAAATGGAGGAAAACTATAAGTCACGCTTGTGATGTCAGCGCTTTGGGAGGCCAAAGCAGGAGATCTCTTGAGGCCAGGAATTCAAGATCAGCCTGAGCAACATAGCAAGACAGCAGGACGCCATCTCTACAAAAAATTAACACTTAGGCATGGTAAAGCAGGCCTGGGAGGCTGAAGTGAGAGAATTGGTTGAACACAGGAGTTTGAGGTTATAGCGAGTGAGCCATAATCACCCTGCTTTACTCCAACCTGAGTGGCAGAGTGAGACCCTAAAAAAAAAAAAAAAGAAAGAAAGAAAGAAAAGACAGAGAAAAGGAAAAAAGAAAAGAAGTTGCTTTATGTGTTTAATGTGTTTAGAGAGTAATGACTTCACTTATAAAAAACCCAACAACCAAAACTGGTATTTTGTCACATATCAACATAAAGATAGACCATAATAAATCTGCATTATACCGGTGGTTCCCAAACATTAGCGTGCATCAGAAGGCTTACTAAAACACGCATTACAGAGAGTCTCATTCAGTGAGTCTGGTACTGACCCCAAATTTCCATTTCTAGCCAATTTCCAGTGATGCTGATCTTGTTTATCCAGGGATTATACTGCAAGACCCACAAGCTGTTCTCTTGTGTTAAGTTTGCCCATAGATGGTGGAATCATGGTCCCACAAAAAGTGCTTTGAAACTTCTTCCTGTTGTTATTATTAAGCCTCATTCTAACACAGTATTTTAAGCTATTTTTAATGAGTTCAAAGTTAGGAGATTAAAATAGAGAAAGTAGGTTTTTATGCCTACTTACTAACATTACCACTTCACAGATTCATCAGCTTCTGAACATGTATTTCCTTCTGTAAAAATAAGGAAAACCTCAGATTTGTAAGCTTGTTTGGAGGATTAAATGTCTTTATATATGTGAAAAGCACTTTGCAAACTAAATATTTAGTTGTATTAATATACGTATTTGCTGTTGTTCAGAGCCTCGCGTTCCAGAAACTGGGCATGGAGTCCAGGCTGGTGAGTGGCGGCAGCACTTGCAAAGACGCCGGTGCCTGCACCCCCGCACGCTCCTTCCTGGCCCAGCAGCGGCACATCACCAACGCCAGGAGGAGTCTCTCTGTCAGAGTTCCTGCCACAACACCTGATTAAACTGCAAAGGAAAGATAAACAGAAGTGCCCTTAAAATATTTTGTACTTTTCAACTAACTACCAGATTGAAAAAGAAGTTTATGATGCTGGATGCCAGGTATTTCAAAATCAAAATGCATCAAATTATTTCTCCAGCTGATTTGAAAACAGTATAGAATTAGCTGTCTCTCTGGGGGAGCACGTTTGAATAATTGGAAGATATAATTACACAAGCATCTCAAACATTTGTCTTTTGAGAATATTATAATTTCAGATTGACTTTGTATATTTTAATGTTTTCAGTTGTACCAGTAAATTAATTTGCCATATGTAATCAGTAATATGAATTTTAAAACATATCTAGATTTGTTGTATTTTCTTTTTAGTTCATATAAAAAATAGTCTTGAGGTAGGCACGTTATGAACTATACATGGGTGATGTCTTTGGGTAGGTGCAAGGCCTCATTTCCATCCTCCTGCTCCTTCATTGAGTGTGTACATATATTTCATTATGTCATGGGAGATACGTTTGGAATATTTGTTACTGGAATGACGTTGCCATAGTAAAAGTGACTAATTGGAAATTTTTCAGATTGTGAAGCAGTCGGAGTTCTCGTGTTTACTTCTTGTAAACCAGAGTTTCTGGACAGGATGGCTGAAATGTTAAGAGTGGGAAATAAATTGACATTTGTAAGAGGACATTTTGCTTTCTGATGGAAAGCAAGCTAAAAAATATATTGTGTGTTAATGTTTACATATTCCTTAGTGTAATTCATGAAAGTTCAGTTATTTGAAACATAAAATTATGACTTCTGCTAAAAAAACAATATGGTATTATGTAATAGTTTTACCTCCTCCCTGAAAAGAGATACAGTGATGACAAGACTTGGGATCAGGCTGGTCTGTGTTGACGGATGGAAGGGTTTGTCCTGCTTACTTGGTGGTATGTGGTTCATTTCTTCCTAAAGGCCTTCTTTGCCAAGGTTATTACTTTTAAATTGGGGGATCATTTTTAAAAGTTACCATCTTGGAATTTCTGTTGTGTTAAATCTGTGTTGTCCTATATTGTAGCCACAAGACATATATGGCAATTGAAGTTAAATTAATTAAAATTAAAAATTTAGTTTCTTGGTTGCGTCAGCCACATTTCAGACACTCAGTAGCCACAGGTGGCGTGGCTGTATCAAACCAGAAACCAATAGAACATTTCTAGCATTGCAAAATGTTCTTTTGGACAGCATCATGCTAAATCTTTTTATAACTTAGAAATACTCTTTGATATTAGGCCCCCAAAATAAAAAAAAAAAAAAAGAAGACAGTCACAGTTAATCGTTCCTATGCTGTTCAACAAAGGCACACGTATCTGCAGTATGTCTCTGTGGAGGGAGGGGCACTGGATATTTCAGTAAATACCATCAGTCTTGTGAACCGCACAGTGTCCGTTCCAAGTACTCCCCCTGCCATTGTAGACTGAGAGCAGATACACAGTGTATAAACAAAATGCTCCTGGTTGGAAACTTCAGTTCAGTGAAACTTTCTTTACATAGATGGTGGGAGGCTGGATGTGGCTTGCAGGTTGTGGCTGTGGTCTAGATTTTATTCTTAGCCTTTCTTTGCAATTACAGTCTAAGTATTGTTCCATTTATAGTATTACTCATTTAGATACCTGGTTTTTAGATTCATGCCTGGTAATTTTTTAATAACTGAAAATGAAAATTTCATACTGCATTTGGGTCTCTAAGATTAGGGAGCATCTTTCAGGATATTGTGTTTTATCAGGGTTACGTCTGTTACTTCTTACTACCTCTTAGATTGTGATGTGATTACATTGTTGATTTGCATTTTCATATGTTCTGGGAGTGTCTGCTTGCCTACGACTTTTAGTGAAATGAATTAAGTCTTTGAAAATACTTTAGCATGCTGTTAAATTTTCTAAATTATGATGGCATTTTGGTATGTTTGGTTAGTGAAGACACCCGTCCCTTTAGTGTTTCTATACTTATAATTGAGATTTTATGAGCTCTTCAAGCTCTCTTTTAAAGGAATTTATTGTAAAACATTAACTTTAATAAATTAATGTTTTCATAGTTCAGTTGCTCATAAATTTTCAATTATTATACTTGGAATTTTTACATAATACAATTTCTGAATGAGTACATAAGACTAGACTGATTTTTTTTTTTAATACAGAAAAAACAAATTTTCTGATTTATCACTTTTCTAGGTGATAAGTAGAATTTAAAATGTTCGCTTTATAAGTATTTATACAAGACTAATGTAATTTAAAATTCTATATTATTGTGATTAATCATACAGATCAGGAACTGATCAGAAGTGAGATTCTTTCCACATCTGGTTAATGTAGTGAGATTGACACCCTGTGGGTGGTAAGGCATTATAAATATTTCAATGATTTATATGCATCCATGTTATAAGAGAAGCTTGATAGCATATACCACATACACCATGGAAGAGATTTTTGAAGTTCATCTATTTGATAAGGAATTAAGCCACTTGGTGATTCCACAGAGGAATTTGAAAATGATCTTTAATTGTGAGCATTTGCTTTAAGATTAATATTCCTTTGTCTTTTTAAAATAAAAGTTGTGTAAATATGACAGTGATGTCTATCCTGAGATTAAATTAATGAATTGAGAAATTTATTTGAAGTGTATTCTATTTTTCAATGAATAAGGCTGTCAAACTAATGATTTAGTAGAGATTAAGAATTAATGTCTTGTCTAGAAATATTAACCTGAGTATTCTTCATTACGATGTCATCTTTGATAACTGGAGTACTAATTTGAATGTTAGTTAATGTTCTCACCTCTACACCAGTTTCTGTGTAGGGCACCCCTGTCCCTATGGAGGGGGTGACTTTCAGGCCACAGTATTTGTCTGTGTGAGGTTCTTTCTCTACATGTGTATTTAATGAGAAGCATTCCTATGTAGAAATGTGTGTATATCGTACGCAACATTCTTATTGTGAACTTGTACATTGCAAAGAAGTAGTTTGCATATTTGTAAAGCACAAACTATAAAAGAAAATAATGTAAACTTGATGTTCCATAAATGTAATGTCTAGTTTATAAAAGGTCCTTTCTATTTTCTATGGCAAAGACTTTGACACTTGAAAAATAGAAGCAATACTTGATTTATTTTTGTAAGTATTTAGGATGTTATTTTAAATAAATGATTGTCCAGTAACGATATAATACTTGTGAAATGTTTTAAGTAAATAAACTTTCTGCTTCTGTGTTTGTTACAGATGAGTTTTTAATGGGCACAAATGCACATTTAGTTGCTGTTTTAAATAAAGGATTGAAAATAATTAAATTGGTAAAGAAAAAAGGATTGCATCAATTCTTCTAATTTTGTTTTTCCCTTGAAATTACTTTGTGAATGAAAAGATGCATTCAATGATGAGGTATGTCTTTCTGGAAGGTTAACATCTCCTACTAATATGAAATCCAGGACATTTCTGAGGACTGCATTCTCACAGCTACTTACCCCTCAGTGCCCATTCTTTCCTTCTGCCTTTAGGAGCCCGTATTTTTAGCCTGTTTATCATCTAGGAAAAAAAACCCCCACAAAACTGTATTTCCAAGACTCCCTAATAGCTAGGTGGGGGTCATTTAAGCAAGTGCTGGCTAATGGTATGTGAAAAGTGGTGCTGTGTTTGTCCACAAAGAATGGGTGCGTCTCCCTAATCCTTATCCCATCCCCCTGCGGCAGCCCTCAGAGACAGACAGTAAGAGAGAAGGAACGTGGGTCTCTAATATCACCCTTTAACCAAAACAGCTGTGGACTTCCAGCCCCCAGCCTACTCTTGTTTAAGCTGTTTTTAAAGCTGTTTTATTTGGAGATTTCTTTTTTTCAGAGCCTTCCCATTTTTCTCTTTCTCAGTAAATGATACCGACTTAACCTCAAGTTCACTGATTCCTCCCCCTGCCTCACATCCACTGCTGAGCCCCTCTTTCGACTGTCTCATTTCAACTCTAGAATTTCTATTTGCTTGTTTTCATAATTTTTATCTCATTGTGATATTCAGTGAAAAAAATCACTGTCATACTTTAATTCTTCAGACATGCTTTCTTTAGGTTCTTTGAAGATTCTTATTTAAAGCTTTATCTAGTAATTCCAATGTCTTGGGATCCTAGCGACTGCTTCTTATCCTATGTTTTCAGCTCTTCATGGTCCATAATCTCTGTTGAAATATTGGCATTTTAAATGATCTGTGGAAACTGGAAATGTGTGTTATTGCTTCTTGTTCAGAGACTTCCTCAGCCGCATCCTGTGACCCGTCCATTCTTCATCATGGGCAGCCACTGTGTTCTCTGCCCTGTGGGCATCGTATTCAGCTGATTTTGGACAGAAGTTTTCTTAAATGTCTTGGACTGGTTAATCTCTCAGCCTTTCCCAGGGGGCTCTGTGCATATGTTGGGTTATACCTTCAACACGCTGGTGTGTGCTTTATAGCTCTTACACTGAGCTTCCTTCAAGGTCAGGCAGAGGTGAGACTCTCGGCCTTCCCAGGCCTTGTCCTGGGCCCGTGCGCAGCCTTACATGTGCCCGGCCTTCCAGATTCCTAGGAGTATGCTAGAGCTTCGGAAAGCCCAATGGACACATCTTCTCCAGTTTTGCTTTTAATCCTCTTGTTAGCACCAACTGGTATTGCCACCTTGGGTCACTGTAATGTACAATTGTCATGTTTTTTTGTTTTTTTTTTTTTTATTCAACAAGCATCCTATGGGGTGGTTCACACAGAATGAACTTTGAGTCAGGTCCAATAAAGACAAGTCCTGAGAATGGGGCTTTTCAGAGAACTGCCAGAGTGGTCAAATAATGATAGTTTTCTGGAGATGGAGCTTTTGGGGTACTCCAAACTCATTCTTCTCCCTCCAGCAGTGGCTTGGTGGTTGGTATTCACAGCGACCCTTTTGTCAGACTGTTACTTTTTAAGGTGACTTCAGCGCTGGGGAGGGAAGGACGGGAACAGGCCACATTAAAACAGAGCTCTTTGCTGTTCCTGAGAGTCAGCTTTTCTTTAAACAAATGCTCAGAGTATTGCAAGACTTTGGTTAATTTCCAGAGTTCTGGGAAGATTGGTTTGGACTATCTCTGTGAGTGTCCTCGGTGATTTTATGAAAAGTAGATTTGGGGAGCTCCGTGTTTTATCATTTCTGTAGTTCTTTCCACAAGTCAGATTTTTGAAAGAAGAAACGACCTTAGTGACCATTCTTTAAAGCCCAGATTTTTAAGACTATGAAATAAGGCACATTGAGGTAGAGGGCTCACTGCATTGGCACAGAAAATCCACAGCCCGCTCAGCATGACCACCGCCTGGACGCTGCTCCCCCGACCCCACTGTCGGGCCCTGAACTATGTGAACAAGGCACCCTCAACTCTGAGAGGCTCAGCATAGCTGGAGATTACATGGAAATAGTAGGACATTCACGCTTTTTAATTAAATTCTCAGGGGATAGAGGAGGGAACAACTAACACAGTCGAGGAAACTGTCAAGAGTTGACCTTTAACCTGCTTTACAGGATGAGCAGGGATCTGCCCGGTGTGATTCGCTTATATAAAGACATGAAGATGATAAAGGGTGTGGCCCATCCAGGAAATTAGTAGTTCAGTACTTTGGTAGGAGAAGTACTAACAGATGTAATAGAAGTTAGCAGTTCCAGATCACACAAATTATCACCTGCCCAGCTAGGGAGCAGGTCCACAGGCAGCCGTGCAGGCTCCACAGTCCAGCTCCAGAGGGCGCCGTTCCCCCGACTACACGCGGACGGCATCGCACAGCTAAAGAATTCGTAATTAGCTGGTCAGTGGGGAGCTGAATATCTTGTCAGTGAACCCAGTAAGGAGAATATCAAATTGCCTCGGGGAAAAAAGTATAGAAATAAGTTCTCCAATGCATGATAGCATAACTGCAGGCTTTGTCTGAAATAACAATGCCCCCATGTACTCTGTGCAGTGAACTACGTAAGTGCGTAATTTATCATATACCAGGCTCGCGATAGTCCTTTGTTATTGTCTATCTGTAGTTCTCCCAACAGCTACAATGCAGGCGTACCAGACAGCTTCCGACAATCCCCAAAACTTAGGGGATAACCACAAAATCAGCTTGTTTCTTACATCGTATGTCCATCTAGAATAAACCGTGACTCTTGCTGTCCTTGTCACACTAGACACAGGTGTGACAGACCCTTATTTGGGGCATTGTGGGTTTCATGGCACAGAGAAAAGAAATGTGTAGAATGACTAGCTGGTCCTTCAGCACTCAGAAGGAACTCATAGGACTTGGGCTCTCATTTTATTGACCAAAGCCGGTCACACGTGCATCGGGAGAAGGGCCACAAGGTGAGGTGCTCCTGAGGGGGGAGTGCCCCTGTCACAGATCAGGCATCCACCAGCATGTCTCTCTATACAGGTGTTATTAGGAAATGAGCTCAGGAAAGTAAAGTCACCTGTTTAATTCACGAGTAAAAGGATATACATGTTAAAACCGGGAATTGAATTCAGGCCATCTTAGCTACAAAGCCCGGACATCCAGCCCAGCCGACTTGGGGTGTCGCTCCCACAGCCTTCAATGCGGGGTTCTGTGCGTCAGAGCCCCGTCCTGGCTTTGGACCTCAGAAGTATCCGGGCAAAGCGAAGCCCCTGTTCTGTTGTGGTTGTTAGAGGCAGCCTCAATGATTCAGCTCCAGCCCCTGAAAGTGAACCTCTGCATTTGACCCCTTCTGGCTTAAATGTCTTACTTATTTCAAAAGGAGCGGAAAAAAGTTCTTAGCTGTCCAGAACAGAACAAATAGCTCCTGGTGAATGCACAAAAACACAGCATGACCCAGAAAATACAAAATATTCAGGGCAGCAGGCAGTCCTCGAGAAATAAGCATGGGGAAGTGGGAGAAGTGGCCCCGTTCCAGGAAGGCAGCTGGGAGCCGGACAAGCCTGGGGGCCTGCTCTGTGTCCCTGAAGGATTATAATAGAAGTTCAAATCAGGACTGCTAAGTAGGTCACCGGGGTGAAATGAGAGGGACAGAGGGGAAGTCACAGAAGTCTGCTCTGGCAACAGGTCCAACCTAGCGCCGGCCCGTAATGATTCTGTTTTGTCCATTACCTCACTGTTTATGGAGCCCTGCCATGTTCCAGACACTGTCACCGATACTGTGGACACAAAACTGAACAAGACAGATACCGCTCTTGCCTTCAGGGAGCATAGCAGTTCATTATTGCCATGTCAAAATGCACTTAAAAACTTAGTGCCTTAACACAGTAACTTGAAAAGCTCATACTGGAGATTGAGGCAGGCTCGTGTGGACAGGCCCCGGCTCAGCCAGCTCCCTCATGCGTCCACATTCACCGTCTGGATGTTCCTTATGCACAAAGCTAATGGTTGGTGAGCAGTCAGCAAGGTGACAGCAATGACTGAGCCACAGTTTTTCTCATCAGCAGAGTGACGTGGGTTTGTCAATGGTGGTAACCGTTCCACAGGAGCAAACAGAAGCTCACGACGTTTCTTGGGCCCTAGGCTCAAAAATGCTATTTCACCTCCAGGCCAGCCCGGAGTGCAGAGGACTGGAAACAGATTCTGTCTCGTGAGGGCTGGAGCTCCGGAATGGAGTAATCTTCCCAAGCAGCAGAAACAGTTCCCAAGATGTGGTTTGTCCACTGGTCGAGACGCCTCCAGCCTGTGTGTACTCTGAGGGAAGCAGTGCAATTTCACCGATCTCGCTAAGTCTTTTTAGAGACGCCCCTTGATACCCGCTCAGATTCCTCACCCTCCACCTTGGCGTCTGACCACTCTGGTCTCTGTCAGCAAGCGTCCCCCACCAACCCTGCTGTTTTCTCTTAGCAATTGTGCATCCTCCTGTTCCCCCGTCCTGCTCTTTGGCCGTGACTCTCCAACTTGTCCTTGCTGTCTTTGGAATTGAGCCTGGTTCTACATTGAAGTCTCTTTCACCCTGTTGCAGTAGTTTCTGCATAAAACTTATTTTTGCTGCAATACTTTTGCTTTCCTACTTTTCAACTCGGGTTTTCTTTGACAGGAAGGTCCTCCTACCCATCTCCCGTGAAGTGGCGGAGAGACGTGGTTTCCCCTCTCCAGACTTGAAGCCCCCAGGGATTGAGCTGTGCTTCGTAGACTCTGTGGTACCAAGAATCAATTCACATGGAGGCCTGGAACGCATGCGGGCAAGACAGGGGGAGGCCCACACTGTGGCCGTGGAGGGAAGGCTTTCTTGGGGAGGACACTTGGTCAGGGTGTGACGAGGTGTGTGGCTGCATGTGCACCCCTCGTGAAGCCAGCTTGGGGCCCCAGTAAATGCCAACAAAAGGACGGCCTGGAGGGACAGGGCAAAATGGTGCAAAATGGCCAGAAGCGGAGCAGCACTGGCAGAAGCCCAGGCATGGGAGAGGGGCGTTCAGTGAAGGGTGCTGCACAGGGACAGAGCTGGTGGGTCGGGTGGTGGGAGACAGAGCTGGGGTGGTTGTGAAGCACGAGAGGTCGAGCAACATGGGTCGGGGAGCACATGACGCAGAGGGAAAAGGCGGTCAGACCCCTGCCCACCCTCCCTGGAACCCTCCAGTTCTAAACCTGGATGGGGACGAGTGCTCAATCAGCCATCCTGTGGAGTCCTCTAAATTGTACATGTACCGGGCTGCAAACAGTATTGGCTGAAATGGCTCTCCTTAGGAAAAAGGTGAGGCTAGGAATATTTATGTCAGAGTAACCTGGAAACAAAGGACCCCGTCTGAAATTTTACTCAGAGGCAGAAAAGTGGTCCACAGAGTGTGTCGGGGTGGGGATGGGAAGGGGCCCCTTAGCCTTGCACTGACCCTGTGGAATCTCATTGCTGTGACTGTTACACAGACAGGATTCTGTGTTTTCCGATTTTGATTCCTGCTCTCATACTTTAGTTTCGGAGGAAGAAAGTGGAGACTTTACAGATTTAAATGTCTTGCTCACGAAGTCACAATAAGGGGTCAAGCAGTGACAAATCCAGAGGACACTCAGCACTGACCACTAACCTCTCCTTCCCTTTGGTGGCAAAAGGCTCAGCAGGCTGGAGGGAGCTCAAAGGAAGAACAGCTTGACACCGGGGTGTCCGGGGTTTCCAGCTCTAACCAACCCTGGGTATTGTCCTTGACACGAGGTCACCAAGCCAGCCCCTCTCTGTCTGCAGAAATGTGGGGCAGTGTGAGGATCCTTTCCGGGGCCTCTCCCTGGTGCCTGCGGCCAGGCTGTGCCCAACCTGAGCACAATGACCTCAGAGCTCAAGATATTGTGTCCTGCTCCTCCATGCCATAAGTCACTTGACCTGCTACCCAAATTTATATTTATCCTGCAGGCTGCCTGTCTCTGGGCCTCTTTATAGGAGAGATGTGAAGAGGAGAGTCACAACCTGGATTGCCATTGGGTAAAATCCACACCTGGTCCGCAAAGCCCCAGATGATGCGATGGTGACTGGACAGTGTGTGTCGGGCACTGGTACAAAAGAAGGGGGTCAGGACCCCGAGAGCCTTCAAAATAGGTGGAGGAATAAGAGAACTACAGCAGAGTGTACCACAAAATCTTCATGTCATGCTTGGACAGGAAAAGGGCTCATATTTTAGAACCTTTCCAACAAGCTTTGAGAAAAATAAAAAATAGAGACATTTTCCATGGCCAATAAATTAAATTACAGTTTTCTGTTCCCCAAGGTTTCTGGGTAATTGTGCTCACACCCTACTTGGCCCTGGGTCCACTGAGGTCAGGATGAGTCCACAGGGGTTTTAACAGGTGTGTATCTGCCCATCTAGAAGCATGGAAAACGCACAGCAGAGCAGGAAAGGAATCTAGAGGTGGCTTCAACAAATCCCTTCATTTCACAGATGAAGAAACTGAGACTCAGAATGAATTTTGCCCAGTTTCTTTTTGAGTCTCTTGTTTGGATGATCTGATTAGAGAAAACAGAAAGGAAAACGAGGTCTTGGAAGTTGGGGAAGTTCAAGTTCAAGGCCTTATTTGATTGGCTTTATTCTAGGACTATCACTTGACATGTTTTCTAGAAATGCAACTTTCTAGTGAGTTACAAAAAGTGAACACACGGGGCTCTCCCTGCCATTCTTTCCTTTACAGGGCAAGAGGGACCAAAGCCTCCTTCCTCACATTAACAACCTTTCTTCCAGACGCATTTTTTCGTGGCTCTCCCCTGGCAGCTTAGGCTGGCTCCTGCCAACCCCTCCCCCCCATCCTTTTCTCTGTTTCCCATTCTCAGGTATCAACTGCATTGATTTTTCCCTGAATCTCAAGATACATGAAGGCCATGCACCATGGCTTCCTGGCAGGTTGTGTTTTCGGCTTATAAATTCCTTAAGTGTCATCACCTTGCTATGGTTCGGGTGTTTCTCCTTTCTAATGCTTATTTTGAATCTTGGGCCCCAGTGTTGCAGTGTTGGGAGGTGGGGCCTCATGAAAGGTCAGCAGGGTGGGGCAGCGCCTGTGGCTCAAAGAAGTAGGGCGCTGGCCCCATATACTGGAGATGGCGGGTTCAACCACAGCCCTGGCCAAAAACTGCAAAAAAAAAAAAAAAGGAAAGGGTTGGGGGCGGGGTGGAGCCCTCAGGAATGGCTTACTCTCGTAATTTACCACTGCACTGGGTTAGTTATGGAGAGAGCAGGCTGTTATAAAGTGGGCCTGGCACATCGCACTTTATTTTACACGTGCCTGCTTGCCCTTCTGCTTTTCTACCATCTTATGACACAGTACAAAAGCCCACACCAGAAACTGCCACCCTGCCCTGCCCTTGGACTTCCCAGTCTCCAGAATCATGAGAAAATAAAATGCGTGTCTCAGGAATTCCATTATAGTAACACCAAAAAGATTAACACACCACTTTAAGGGAACAAAGGACATATTTTGATGCGGGTTAGCACCTTTCTCCCTCAGCTGTAGTTTGTTTTCTGCATTGGCATTGTGGTCAGTATTACCTGAAACTGTGTTACCTGGCGTTCTTTTTTATGAATGTTCTCTTCCCTTAGAAACCACGCCCAGAATGGTTGAGCAGGTATTTGGCGTTTCTGGTTTCCTGCTATGAAATACTCTATCAGGGCCCAGCAAAAGCTTACAATTTTGTTACAGAAAACAGATGGCATACCTACCACATAGTTAAATACAATGAGAATAGATGGCTAATGAGGATTTAAGGCAAAAAGGTAATCTTAAAAATGCTAACTCCTGCCAAGTTTGTCTCCCAAATCTTTTCCACAGGTTGGTTAATTGGGGTCACACTCTATTTTGCCCTGGGTCCAAGGCCAAGGTAGTGTTTGCTCATGTAAACCATAGAAGGTGCGTTAGCCACACTTGCTTTCCCTGTCTGTAAATAGGGAAGAATAGCTGCCAGGGTAATTTCTCAGAGAACCATTCTGGGGCAGGAACAAAACAAGTAAGCACAGCATTACAAAATGAGATAGCTTTTATGGCTCACCAAAAAGCTATCTCTGGGACCCTGCTCCCAGAGCCCACTTTTAATTTATTGACTATTTTGCACCATTTTGCCTTGAGCTATGTCAAAGGGCACAGGCAAATACACGTCTAACAAAGGAGGCACATTACAGATACAACATTTATGCTGTGCTTTATGGCTTCTTTGCATTTCCTAGATGGAAAGATAAATTATTTAGCACATACGTGATTGTTCCAAGGTCAATGTAAAGGGGACAGCAAAGCTGGGACTTGGATATAGTTTCATCTGTGTCTAATTCCTCTGATCTTTCCTCAGGGTCATTATCATTTTGTCCCCTGTCTATGCCGTCACCAGTGGCTTCAGAACACGGTCCATTTCTTCTTACTGTCTCCTTTCCTTTCCTAACGAGGTCATCCCCGAGGAACAGCGCAGAGGCTGTGTTTGACTGGGGAAAGGGTGATGCCCATTCTAAACTTGAGGCTCAGCTTCTCGTTGTCGGGGGGCCTGAAGGTAAATTTTTGCATAAGGGAAGTGAAGAAAATAAACAGCTCAGTCCTGGCCAGCTGTTCTCCAAGGCAAGCCCGCTTTCCTGAAAGACAAAATCAAAGGATGAGTTATCCTCTGGGGTGGCCTTGGTGCCCAGCAGGGACTGGG
>CAUYRH010110384.1:0-18859 GCA_963574655.1 Perodicticus potto
GGAGGGAGAGAGGGAGGGGAGAGAGAGAGGGAGGGAGGGGAGAGGGAGAGAGGGAGAGGAGAGAGGGAGGGAGAGAGGGAGGGAGAGAGGGAGGGGAGAGAGAGAGGGAGAGAGGGAGAGGAGAGAGGGAGGGAGAGAGGGAGGGAGGGAGGGAGGGAGAGAGGGAGAGGAGAGAGGGAGGGAGAGAGGGAGGGAGGGAGGGAGGGAGAGAGGGAGTTCTTTCTTCTTATCTGGTATCTCTTCTTAGAAAGAGACTAATCTCATCATGAGGGCCCCACCCTCATGATATCACTTAAACTCAATTATCTCCTAAAGGCCCTATCTCTAACTACTATTGTGTGGGGGGTGGGGGTTAAGCTTTCAGTGTGTGAATATCAGTCCACAGCATGGACTTCTCCCTTTTTGTTTAATTTCAGATTAATATGAGGGTACAAATGATTAGGTTACAGTGTTTGGGTTTGTTAGGTAAGGTCTGTGGTTCTAGGAGGTGTGCCATTACCCTTATATTGTGCCCAGTAGGTGGGTGTTCACCAATCCTCCTTCCTCCCCCCTCTCTTCCCTGCTCCCTCACCCTCCCCCCAACTTGAATTGATTTGAGTTTTTCTCTTGTGTGGGCATGTATTGGATCATTTACTGGCTTCATATTAGTATTGAGTACATTGGGTACATGGTTCTCCATTCTTGTGATACATTTTTAGTATAGTATCCAACACTATCCAGATTAATACAAAAGATATAAAGTTGCCATCTTTTTATGGCTGAATAGTATTCCATGGTATACATATACCACAATTTGTTAATCCATTCCTGGGTTGATGGGAACTTAGGTTATTTCCACATCTTGGCAATTGTAAATTGAGCTGTGATAAACAATTTTCGTTCTTCTGGGCAGATTCCTAGTAATGGGATTTCAGATTTAAGTGGGAGGTCTCATTTGAGTTCTTTGAGGATTCTCCATACTTCCTTCTAAAGAGGATGTATTAGTTTGCAGTCCCACCAGCAGTGTAAAAGTGTTCCCTTCTCTCCACATCCACACCAGCATCTGCAACTTTGAGACTTAGTGATGTGGGCCATTCTCACTGGGGTTAGGGGATATCTCAGGGTGGTTTTGATTTGTATTTCTCTGCTGATCCCCAGAAGGGTACATTGCTGCCAGCACCCTGCCTAGAATTCTGGCCTTCTGGCCTCTATGAGAATAAATTTTAATGGTTTTAAACTGCCTCGTTTGTGATAGTTTTTATGGAAGCAATAGAAAACTAATACATTTGGTTATGCATTAAAGACATCAGGCTTAAATTCTAAATGTCACTGAAGCTTGACAGAATTCTTTACTTCTAGCCAACAAGAATAGATGACCTTTATTTTAGCAACTGTACTAGAACGATCAGAGACATTTTTAGAATCATTCTAGCTCTGTTCATTGAAACCAGTTACCAATGGCTGCTGACCTACTGTTTATTACAGAGCAAGACACCCACTCATTAGAAACTGTGCTCTGAGCACCCACACAGCCACTCCATGTTTCGGTAGCATATCCAATAAATACCGTGAGATGTGCAACACTTTATTACAAAAAAGGCTTTGTGTTAGATGATGCTGCCCAACCAAAGCCTAACATAAGTGTTCTGAGCTCCTTTCAGGTGGGTGGGGCTCAGGTGTGATGTTTGGTGGGCAGGTATGTTAAGGGCTTGTTTGCATCACAGATCTATGGAGATACAGCATGGTACTGGCACAAAAACCAAACAGTAGATTTATGGAGCAGAATAGAGAACCAAGAGATGAACCGAGTTACCTGTGGTCATTTGATCTTTGACAAGCCTGTCAAAAATATTCAGTGGGGGAAAGATTTCCTATTTAACAAGTGGTGGTGGGTGAACTGGCTGGCGACCTATAGAAGACTGAAACTGGATCCCCTCCTTTTACCATTAACAAAAATTGATTCTCACTGGATAAAAGATTTAAACTTAAGACATAAAATTATAAAAATACTAGAAGAGAGTGCAGGGAAAATACTGGAAGAAATCGGCCTGAGAGAATATTTTATGAGAAGGACCACCTGGGCAATTGAAGCAACACCAAAAAATACATTACTAGGATCTGATCAAACCAAAAAGGTTTTGCACAGCCAAGAGCACAGTAAGTAAAGCAAACAGACAACCTTCAGAATGGGAGAAGATTTCTGCAGGTTATTTTTCTGACAGAGTTCTGATAAGTAGAATCCACAGAGAACTCAAATTAATCAATAAGAACAAATAACCTTATTTCTGTGTGGGCAAGAGACTTGAACAGAAGCTTCTCTGAAGAAGACAGGTACATAGCCTAAAAACACATGAAAAAATGCTCATCATCTTTAATCATCAGAGAAATGCAAATCAAAACCACTTTGAGATATCATCTAACTCTAGTAAGATTAGCCCACATCACAAAATTCCCAAAGTGCAGCTGTTGGCATGGATGTGGAGAGAAGGGAACACTTCTACATCGCTGGCGGGAAGGCAAGCTAATATGGCCTTTTTGGAAAGAAGTGTGGAAAATACTCATGGAACTAAAAGTAGACCTACCCTTCGATCCTGCAATTCCTCTACTAGGTATATACCAAGATGAGGAAAAATCATTTTACAACAAAGACATGTGCACCAGAATGTTTATTGCAGCCCAATTTATAACTGCCAAGACATGGAAACAGCCTAAGTGCTCATCGACCTATGAATAGATAAACAAATTGCAGTCATAAAAATGATGGAGACTTCACATCTTTTATGTTTACCTGGATGAGCTGGAACATATTCTTCTTAGTAAAGTATCTCAAGAATGGAAGACTAAGTATCCAATGTGCTCAATACTACTATGAAATCAGTATATCGTCACCTACACATTCATACAAATGATAAAACATAATCATAGTCCAGAAAGTAGGAGGGGAGAGGAGAGAGAGGGGAGGGGAGGTGGAGGTGGGAGGAAGGGGTATTTGGGGGAACCTCACCTAATGTGCATAATGCAATGGTGCATTTCAAAACTATTAAGAAAAGACTATAATTGTTTTACCACAACAAATAAGCAAGTGAGGTGATGGATGTGTTAATCAGTTTGATGTAAGCATTTAACATTGTATATCAAATCAGTACATTGAACCCCATAAATCCATCAATGTACACAGTTATGATTCAATAAAAAAAGCAAGTTGGTCATGTTCAATTTATTTATTCATTAGTGACTGCACTGAAGAATAGTATAAATATAGAAAAAGGTTCTCAGTGTGCGGCCTGATGTTTTCACCTACAAACTCAATACCCAGACCAGAAACCAGATATCCCGAGTGCTTGGCAGCCCTCGTGAGAGCCGGCCTCCTCGGTTTTGCCAACATTCTGCCTGATAAGGCTGGAGTCATAAATACTTTTTGGTGTCTGGCTTGTTACATTCAGCATTATGTTTGTAAGGGTCATTCATATTTTTAGATACAGTTATAGGGTGATTATTCTCACTGTTATATAGTTTTGTTGTGTGAATATATCTACTCTTTTTTAAAAATGTTTTTCTCTTAATAATTTTTTTATTGAATCATAACTGTGTACATTAATGCCTTGATGGGGTCCGAAGTGCTGATTTTCCATATGATAGACATGTGGGTAGTTTCCGGTTTGGGGCTGTTAGTGCCAGGACCTGTGAGCATTTTAGTGCTGTCTGGCTAACCTTCAGTTCGGTCATCCTAACAAGTGCCTCTCCCACCAACAGTGCGTGTGACCGCCTGTGACTCAGCCTTGTCACCACACTTATCCTTCCCCTTCTCTGTCACTTTGTCACTCAGGTTTGTGTCAGCTCTTACCTC
This sequence comes from Perodicticus potto, assembly GCA_963574655.1. Taxonomy (NCBI): domain Eukaryota; kingdom Metazoa; phylum Chordata; class Mammalia; order Primates; family Lorisidae; genus Perodicticus; species Perodicticus potto. The sequence continues at coordinate 3,827 of CAUYRH010110384.1, forward strand.
ACTGTAGTTTTATTTTGCATTTCACTGAAGAATCACGAGATGGGCCACTATGTCACTAATCTCAGGTGTCCATTTGGTTGTTCAGTTTGGTGCAGTGTCCGTTCAAGTGTGTTGTACCCATTCTTGTGTTGAGATGTCCTTTTCTTAAAGACTTGGAGAAATTCCTCATGAAATTGTGATATCTTCTTCCACTGGGCGTTTTTCTCTTCATTCTGCTGCCTATTAAGCTTTTCAATCAACACAAAAATCTTACTGTGAGCTATTAAAATTTACTACTTTTTCTTTTCTAGTTTGTAGGTTTTTCTCTGATTAACACCAGTCCAGTCACAGTTATGAAGATACGCTCCTACATGTGGGGTGGGCTTGTCACTGGAAGTCAGGACCGACCACAAAGCGCTGGGAAGGAGAAACATCCGACTGGGCTAATCACTTGCTGTTAAGCAAATGACTCGCTAAGTGGTGACACGATGAGCAGAGTCTTTTCAACTAGTCGTGTCAGTTTTTTAGGGAGAAATAACAGGCTTTTTTTTTTTCCTACCCTTTCTTATTTATCTGACTGCAGTAGTATCAGGACACCACCTGTGGTGACAGGCGTCCAACTTTCTCACCTACCACCAGAAGGATGCAGCCCCTCCCCAGCACTGGAGGACAGATTAGCAAGTGGGACGGGACGGTGTGAGGGATTCCAAGGTGGGAATTAGGACATAGACAGTAAATGCAGATTACGAGTGGTGACATGAACCTACTGTAGATTTTCAGATATTTCATGAAAGTCAGAATAAATGGCGGTGCCTGTGGCTCAGTGAGTAGGGCACCGGCCCCATATACCGAGGGTGGTGGGTTCAAACCTAGCCCCGGCCAAACTGCAACAACAACAAAAAAATAGCCAGGTGTTGTGGCGGGCATCTGTAGTCCCAGTTATTTGGGAGGCTGAGGTGACAGAATCGCCTAAGCCCAGGAGCTGGAGGTTGCTGTGAGCTGTGTGATGCCACAGCACTCTACCGAGGACAATAAAGTGAGACTGTCTCTACAAAAAAAAAAAAAAAAGTCAGAATAACTTACTCCTTCATTTTCATCTGTTGGCAATTTTGGTGAATTCTGAAGGGAGGTCAATTGCCTTTTAGTATGTAAGGCTTCCTGATTTCTTCATGACTATCTTCATGGTTCCTTTTGAACACTGGGCTGAACCATTCCCCATCAGCATCACTTGGCCCAATAAAGCTAATGTTTTGTCATAAGAAGAGACTTAGAAGATTTGAAAATTTTTATAGTTTTCTCCTGCTGTAAGCCAATAAAAGCAAACAGGCCCCTGAAATTGATTCATAATATTTGTGACAAATAAAAAATATATTTGAGCAGGGAGTGGAGGAGTAATGGGCTTGGTGGTGATAAACGGTTTCTTTGAATAAGGATTTAGAGTAAGAGAAACCATTGCCATGATTTACACTAGAGCTCTCAGAAGCTAAAACATGCTTTTTTGAATGTAGGGGTCTTTGAGGGAAAGAGTTGGGTACAAAATGTTTGAATCTTTATAGGAAGAATAGAGGAAGAACTTACGAAGATTTTCAAATGAAACACTTGAACTACCCTGACTGATCGGCACAGAATCCTCCTCCTGCTTACTTGGTCTGTAGAATTCCCACGGGCTCAGATGAGGGGACAGACGTTGTGAGGGGGGATCCAACCTCTCCAGGACTCGGCACCTGTGTATGGGGGAGCCCACTGTTTCTCTGGATGACTGTGGCGGGGCTGTCATTTATGCTGCCCATTCTTTATCTATGGATAATGGTCCCAAAGATTTGGGAGATTCAGTTAATGTGAGCCATGGGAGTTAATCTGAATTGATTTTTGTAAAAGAGACTTTTTCCTCCCGCTGTCTTTAGGTCAAGAAGGCAAAAGTTAATTGAGTCTTACAAAGTCTAAGGAAACAAAGGGTCAGAGCGGATGGCAAGGGCTGTAAGTTTTCATATTTATTTTCAGTCCTGAGTGAGAAAGCTCCTGGGGGCCTCGCTGCAACGCCTTTTAGAGATCTGAGTCACACAACTCTTACCTTACAGCCACTTCTCCAATCACTTCCTAATCAGCGAATCTTCAAACACCTGTGGAATTAAAGCAGGTCACTGATTTTGTCCTCCTTATTGTTATATATAGAGGGTGACAGACATTAGAACTTGCACCCACCAAGTAGCAGGAGAACTGTACATTAAAAGAAGCCTTCAATGGCAGCTCTAAGTAGTTTTCATGCTGCTTTGCTCAGCGTTCTATGTGTGGACGTTGAGAACAGCACTGGCCTGGGCTTCTGTGAGTCACGCAGCGGTGCTTGGAAGAGGAGGCAGACACTTTGTTTTTGGAGTCAGCTTGTTGGGTTCCTGGCTGTGCCTTGACACCTGTGTGACCCTAGCCAAGTCACTGGATTTCCCTGTGCCTGGGCTTCTTTATCTAGAAAATGGGGAAAAATACCACCTACCTCCCGGACTGTTGTGAGCATTACTTGAGCATTAATGTGAGCGTAGTAGGAGGTGGGCAGGTGTTGCCTTTTAAAATTTATTATTAGCACTTCACAGAGTGTTCTTTCAGAAAGCAACTCATTGGATTCCCATAAGAATCCTGTAAAGTGCGAGTGACACATACCTTTATCTCATTTAGCAATTGGAAGGACTAGATCTCACAACTAGCCAGAGGACGGGTTAGTGGCAGCGCACACATAAATCTAGTCTCCAAAATGAGTGTTCTTGTCACGACCTTGTCCCGACCATCATGCACTCTGTGACCCTAGAAGGAATTAAAAAGTATGTGAAATTCAATTACATTGTTGTGAGAGAGACTCACAAAAATTTTAGCACCTTGGCCTCTGAGACCACATGGGAAGCCACGCTGACACAACCCTTGCCATGGGCCCATGTCTCCGACTGGTGGGGAGCAGGAGTGGTGTGAATCACATGGAGGTGGCCCGGCCAGTGTGGATGGACAGACCTGGCTGCCATTCCCATGGGCATGGGTGAGTGGGAAAATGGGCTGGGAGGTCACCTTCCTCCCTGAGTCCCGTGATTCTCAAGGATTATAAACGTCAAGCTGGTCCTTAACAGAATCTCATTCCTGGAGCAGAGCAAAGGCTGCCATCTCCATAGAGACGCTTATGTCCCTGAGTTGTGTGAGTGAGGGCTTCTCTCACTGACTGTCCCAGCCTCCTTTGTGTACCTGAGGCTGACTCAGGGCTTTGCAGATGGCGGGTGCTCAGTAAATACCTGTAACAGCTGAATGAATGAGCCTGCGAACTTCTGCTCACTTGATTGCCTACCAACATGTTCCAGAGCACCAAAAATAAAAAAGACTTGTGAAATTTGAAGTCCCTGTAGCTATTATAGTAGCTACCAGACTAAAATTAGACTAATATTAGCTATTAGTCTACTTGGCTTTTTTTCGAGACTGCGTCTCGCCCTGGAGTGCTGGAGTTACACAGGTCACAGCAACTTCAAACTCTTGGGCTTAAGCAATTTCCGTGCCCCGGCCTCTAGGGTAGCTAGGATTACAGGCACCTGCTACAATGCCTGGCTAATTTGTGTGTGTGTGTGTGTGTGTGTGTGTGTGTGTGTGTGTATATATATATATATATATTTTTTTTTTAAGCAGCCATGGGGTTTTGCTCTTGCTCAGACTGGTCTCAAACTCTAGAGCTCAAGGAATCCACCTGCCTTGGCCTCCCAGAGTGCTGAGATTACAGGCATGAGCCACAAGGCCCAGTTGTGAGCCATTGCACCAGACCTACTTAGCTTTTTGAAATGAAAAAATTCGCCCCAGTCCTATCACAAGCTGTGCCTGTTCTAGTAACTCCACTCTCCTTTGCCCTAATTTGCTTTTCTTCTTTCAGGACTTACTTCCGCCTACCACAAAGTATAATTTACCTATTTATTATATTTGTTGCTGCTTGTCTGATGACCCACTGTGGGAACTCCGCTCCCTTGAGGACTGAGAGCTTTGTCTGCAGTGCTCAGTAATGATCTCAGGATTCCACATCATTCCCAAAGTACTTAACCCCAGTGAGGATAGGCCATGTCACAAAGTCCCAAAGTTGCAGATGCTGGTGCAAATGTGGAGAGAGGGACACTTCTGCACTGTTGGTGGGACTGCAAACTAATACAGCCTCTTTGGAAAGAGGTATGGAGACTTCTCAAAGAACTCAAATTAGATCTCCCATTTGACTTCACAACCACTTTACTAGACCTCTACCCAGAAGAAAAAAGTCATTTATCATAAATACCTTTGCACTCGATTGTTTACCATAGCTCAATTTAGAATCACCAAAATATAGAAACAACTGAAGTGTCCATCAACCTATGAATGGATTAATAAATGGTGGTATATGCACACCATGGTATACTATTCTGCCATAAAAAGGATGGTGACTTTACATCTTTTGTGTTAACCTGGATGGAATTGAAACACATTCTTTTTAGAATCACAAGAATGGAGAAGCAAGTATCCGATGTACTCAATTCTAATATGAAGCCAGTGGACCATCTAATTCATACCCACATAGGAAGTAAACTCTCATTTTAATTCAATTTGGGGGGAGGGGAAATGAAGGAGGGGCAGAGAGAGAGGAGGGGAGTTTTGGGGTGCTCCCACTTAAGCAGCACAATGTAGGGGTGTATGACACACCTTTTGGGTGCAGGACATAACCACATGAGGGACTCTAACTAACAAACTCAAATATTGTGACCTGATTGTTTTTACCATCACGTTAACCTGAAATTAACAAAAAAGAAGGAAAAAAGAAAAATAAACTGAATATTTAGTGGCTCCCTTCAACATACAAGGCTATTGCATGGGAATAGATAATGAAAGGCCATTTCAATAAATACCTATTCATTGATACAAATAAATGGCTTGTATATTTTTATATGTCAATATATGTATACTAAACTTTTAAATACTAAATGGTCAAAGTTAATTTATGTATTTACATATATATATAAGTATATACATATATGCTACATATATAAACTTAAATAAAGGGATATGCCCAACTTGATCACAGTTTTGACTTGATCCTTCGTGCCTTTGCTTTCCTGCGTCCCACACCTTGTAGATGCCCTGCTCTAGAGGTGGGGGTCACTCTGCGGAGCCGCGTCCAGCCTTCCATGTGTTCTCCCCAACCCCTCCTTCTCATGCTCTAGAAGGCAGCTCACACACTGGGAGTCTGAAGGTTGCATCTGGCCTACACATGCTGGACTTGCTGGAGGGTTGGAATTCTTTAAGCCAATTGCCAACATGTAATCGTCTGGAGACTCCTGATAAATAGCCGATTTTCCTTCCACTTTCTCTTGGAAAGCCTGAGAGTGTCTGTCAATACCTGGCCCCATTTCCCATGGCCTGGGCAGGCTGGGGCTGGGGGGCAGCTGGTCCATCAGACAAGCAGGTGACGCAGGTGTCTGCCCTCCTGGCTACCATGTTTGCCACTGGGCTCAGCTCATCACCTGCTTCCCTGCCTCTAGCCCCGTCTCTCATGGGAACCTGGTACTCTGCTGGGAAGAGGTGAGTAGATAGTAATATCCAGTTCACATCAGCTGATAGCCTGTCTCTTGTGGGAACCTGGTACTCTGCTGGGAAGAGGTGAGAAGATGGTAATGTCCAGTTCACACCAGCTGGTAGCCTGTCTCTTGTGGGAACCTAGTACTCTGTTGGGAAGAGGTGAGAAGATAGTAAAGTCCAGTTCACACCAGCTGGTAGCCTCTGTCTCTTGTGGGAACCTGGTACTCTGCTGGGAAGAGGTGAGAAGATGGTAATGTCCAGTTCACACCAGCTGGTAGCCTCTGTCTCTCATGGGAATCTGGTACTCTGCTGGGAAGAGGTCAGTAGATGGTAATGTCTAGTTCACACCAGCTGGTAGCCTCTGTCTCTCATGGGAATCTGGTACTCTGCTGGGAAGAGGTGAGAAGATAGTAATGTCCAGTTCACACCAACTGGTAGCCTCTGTTTCTCGTGGGAACCTAGTACTCTGCTGGGAAGAGGTGAGAAGATAGTAATGTCCAGTTCACACCAGCTGGTAGCCTCTGTCTCTCGTGGGAACCTGGTACTCTGCTGGGAAGAGGTGAGTAGATGGTAATGTCCAATTCACACCAGCTGGTAGCCTGTCTCTTGTGGGAACCTAGTACTCTGCTGGGAAGAGGTGAGTAGATGGTAATGTCCAATTCACACCAGCTGGTAGCCTCTGTCTCTCGTGGGAATCTGGTACTCTGCTGGGAAGAGGTGAGTAGAAGGTAATGTCCAGTTCACACCAGCTGGTAACCACATGTCTCTTTCCAACCAGGGACCAGCTCTGTGTGAATAAATGGTTTCCTTCTAGCGGTGCCCACAGCTGGGACTGAGACAGGTTAGCTGCTCCTCACTGCCCTTCAGCTCAGTGTGTTCATTAGCTAAACAATTTCTGAAGCAGTGTTCTTTCTCCTTGAGGAAAAAAATTGTGGCTTTACAGAATAATGGCTCAGCAAGCCATGGAATCCCTTCCTGAAGATTTTCTTTCTTTGAAAGACAAACCTGTCACTTGAACTTACCCCAGCTAGTCTGTTAGGCAAGTGTGTCTTTTTCGATTTAAAATAATCCCTCATGTTTGTCACTTTGGGTAAAATAGCTTCAAAGGCTTTCCCACTCTGTTATCACAGGGAGAGATGGTACCTGGTGTTTGAAGGCAACAGGGGGCCGCTCGCTCACATCCAAACAGAAACATCCCAGGGCAGCAGACACTTGACATCCGGGGTGGAGAATGCCGCCTGCTCTGTCCTGTCCTCCCTGAGAGGGGAAAATGTGACGTGACTGTCTCCCTTGGCTCCTTCTCCACTCTTCTCTTTTTCCTTCCTGCTGCTCCCACTACGATGTGAGAGTCACTTACAGGAAGGTGTGGGTGTAAATGTCAGTTTTCATTGCTTGGGAACAACAGTGCTAAGCAAGTGATTAAAATGTTGTCACTGACGGTGTGACTGCACTTTAATTAACCCAGTGCTCAGGGTAGGGTAGCCAGTTCTAAGTTTGAAAAAAAAAAAAAAAAGGGAAAACAAATGGCTCAAAACAGCTAGCACACGTGACTATACTGAGAGTCAGATGCTGGGTCTCTGTGGTGGGCTGGGGAGAAAGGAGGGCCGCTGGGACCCAGTGCATCAAAGTTAGGGGGAACTGTCCTGGTCCTGTATTTGGTTCCTAATGAAAATGACCCAAACATAGTGCCCAAGGCACCTGGTTATCTCGGCTCCCACGGGACTCAGATCTGGTTGGTGGGTTGATGCAGGTGAGCTCTCCAGGAAATGCTCAGATACAGGTGGCCACAGCAGCCACGGAGCCAGGCTTTAGTGGCCATGGAATAAGGGGGCTGCTGGCAAGAGCTGGACTGGGTGCTGGACCCAGCCAAAGGTTTTGGGAAGAACAGGGTAGCAGGATGTGGATGGACAGTACAGTCAAATCAGGAAGCCGAGGTGGTCACCCGGCCCTGTGAAGGCTGGGAGGCTGGAGTTCCAGAGACGCACAGGTGCCCAAGGCTCCTCTGGGCCACCGCGGAACCACAGGAGCAAGATGAGTCCAGACCCTGCCAGCCGGTGGGAGCTGGTGTCTTGTTACGGTGGGAGCTGGTGTCTTGTTACGTTGGCAGTGCTGACCCCTGAGGAGTCAGGGTCGGAAGCCAGGGCCTTGCAGGCACAACACTGGCAGGACCATCTGGAAACACACACCTGCACACACGCACACACACACGTGTGCACGTACACACACGCATACAGACATGCACACGCGTGCACACGCACACACGCTCTGGGAGGAAATACTCCAAAATGCCAACAGTGACTCCCATTTGGTGGTGGAATTATGAATGGACTCTGTGTTGCTTTTTAAAGCCTTATTTTTATATCCCCTTAATTTCTCACCATGAAAATAAAACAACTAGAAAAACTTCCTGTCATAAGATGAAAAGGTTCTTAAATTATATAGAAACACATGTTTTACTTTAATTGAATTTGTACTCAGAGCAGGTTTGAAGGTGTTCCTCATGGAAACAAAAGCTAAAACAGGAACAGTGAAGGTTTCTGCCACAAATAACCCTTCTCATAATCTAACCATAATCCTGCCACCACCCTCCAATCCTCTCTTTCCGTCCTTGCAGGGTGGAGTGGGAATGCTGAGGGTTAAAGAAGAGAGATAAAGAATACAAAGTCTTTTTTGAGGGTTGCTCTGGAGTAGCCAGTGCGGAATGAACTGAAAGCTGCCAGAGTGAGAATTCGACTGTTTCTACTCGGATTAAGAGCAAAATCTTGTCCATTAGTGTTCCAGTCTCTATTCTGAAGAACATGTATAAGAACATGTTATTTACTTTATTCTTATATTTAGGCTTCCCCCAAATATGCCACCTTGGCATTTGAGAAGCAGCAGAAGGAGAAAGGTCACTCTCATCTTTTCCCCTTCCCTCGAAGTAGCTCGTAACACCCACATTTGAGAGGTGTCCTTGCTGTACTTAAAGGCAGGGACACTTATCTCCAAGGACACAGGGGCGCAAAGGAGAATCTGAACAAATAAGCCCTGCTGAGTCGCCCAGTTCCCTCCCGTTAGACACGCCTACTGTGTCGGGTCACACATGTCCACGGTGAGCCACCTCTCCGTCAAACCTAAACATAAAAATACACAAGTTTACCTTTTCTTTGCCTTTTTATTCCTTTTGAAGCTTCCTGTATCATATAAAGCATATTAGATGGCTGTGTGCGCTTTTCTCTTGTTAATCTGTCATTTCTTTGGGGGCCTTAGCCATGACCACAGATATGGATGAGAAGACTCCTCCTCTGCAGTATGTATACATAATTTAATACTGTGTAACTTTTATAAAGAATGACAGAGATCTTTAGGATAGGGAGGCCAAGGCAGGTGGATTGCCCGAGCTCACGGGTTTGAGACCAACCTGAGTCAGAGCAAGACCGCATTTCTAAAAAAAAAAAAAATAGCCGGGTGTTGGGGCAGGTGCCTGTAGTCTCAGCTACTTGGGAGGCTGAGGCAAGAGAATTGCTTGAGCTGGAGAGTTTGAGGTTGCTGTGAGCTGTGACACTACAGTACTCTACAGAGGGTAACAAAGTGAGACTGTGTCTCAAAAAAAAAGTGCAAAATGATATCTATAGTATGCTACTTTGGGTTAAAAAAAGATGACATGAATGGTGGTAACATGTATTTGCTTTTGCAAAAAGGGACCCAGGAAATATAAACCAGAAACAAATGAAATTGCATAAGTACAAGAGGTGGAGTATGGGGGAATGGAGCAGAAAGGATACCGGGGGGAGAGAAACTTCTGGGTGTGCTACTTGCTTGGAAGCAATCAGACCCCAGTTACAGTGAACAGAGCTGGGCCTATAATACCATTCTCTACCAAAAGGAACCTTGGCTATGTGAAGAGACAGCTGAGTCCATGGCAGGGGCAGGGAGTGTACAAGATGAGTCTGGTTCCTGGAGGTGAGAAAGTGCTCAGAATAGAAGGATGGAGACACCGGAGCCAGCCTGAGCCAAATGTAGGACAACGTGAGCATCCGCGGTTATAGCTCATTTAAGGAAAGTGAGAATCCGTGAGTCTACACTGACTTACAAATCGGTAAGGTGGGGGAGAAGGGAAAGCTGTGTGCGAGAAGAGAATGCCAACTAGCCAAATAAGATACAGACAGAACGGTAGTGCGTTCATGTGTGTTCAAGAACTGTAATTGGTGCAAATGGGTCTCCACTTTCACCTGGGACCAGTCACAACCTCAGACATCCTGTCACCACACCTTTTGCTTCAACCTCTGCTCCAAGCACACATGTGAATGATTTCTGGTCTTTAACCCAGCCCAAGTGGTTCTTATTTCAATGAGCACCTCTGATTATGTTGGTCATTAAGATGATTAGACCTTGGAATCACCTGGAGAGTCCCACGCCTTAACAGTGCCTGGTATTGGCCCCTTTTAAGCTTCCCGGATGATTATTTTGTATAGCCAGGTGGAGAACTATAGGAATTAAAGAGTGGAGATTTCAGGATGGGGAGAAAAGTGCAAGGATCGATTACTTTTCTGGTCCCTGCCTTGCTGCATGTAACATCCCAAGTGCTCAGTTCCAGCCGGTTTCCAGTGTGACCACATCTGCTACAGAAAGAGGTTTGAACTCTGCCCTGGGGAATCATGTGAACTTCAGTTTGGGGAGGACTAAATGCAATGCTTTTAGGACGAGGAGCTCCTTTAAGATGACGATCCTTCCCTGTCAGTTTCAGTGAGGTCAGTCACTGGGATTTCCACAGGGCAACTTCTAGGTCACCCTCGGCTTCATCAGCAATGGAAGGATGACCTTGAAATAGCAGGTGCATGAGTTAGGGCTAGGAGGGAGGAGGTGTGGGGGGACAGAGGGACGTGACAAGGTCACACCGTCTGCGCACAGGCATGCCTTCTATTCTCCTGGGTTCCAGGTCAAAATGCTCCTGACTTTTTGACCCAGAGCACTGATGGCCAAAAAGCACCAGAGTTTTTTTAATGAGACAACTTTGATGACGTGATTTTTATAATTCACTGGTCCTGCGTGCTCACTTCAGCTGGCATGAAACGGCGTTTGCCTGAGACAGACACAGACAAGCGTGAAATTGCTATTGTAGGTAATGCAAAAATAATGTTTTGGATTTTCAAGCCCCGTGTCCCTTCAACCCACACATAGTCAAATAAAAAACCTCTAAAGTTAGTCTTTGTGACCTGTCGCTAGGAAACTTGCTATGAACAACTATCGAGGTTGATTTGGTTGCTAGTGGATAAAAAAGAAGATAATAATGGAGCTGAGAAAAAGTGAGGCCTTTAAAAAAAATTCTGGGATCTGCCTAGCCAATAGCCGAAGTCTTATCCAATTGTCCAGTTGACTACCTGAAGCTATCGGCTAATATTGGTTAGCTTCTTAGTATTGACCATCATCCACAGGTCTTCAGAACCGTTGGAAGGAGGTCTAGGGAGTGAGCGGTGGTGGAAGCACTTGATATCTCCAGTTTCCTGGGTCTACTGAGAGTCCCACAGGTGCCCTGTCTTTTACAAACGGCCACTGGGTTAAGGGTCTACTTTGTATTCTGGAAGTTACTTTTTCAGTTTGCAAACTATCTTGTGAGTGCTATACCTCTTCCCAATTTGCATAACTTTCATTTCTTCTCTCCACCTGGGGAAATTTTTCAGTCCTGGCTGTTCACTTCCTGTTTTTTTCTGTGAACACTTCTCAGACCAATTTAGCCACCAAGCTCCTGCACCTCCTCAAACTTCTGCATCATGCCCTCCAATATTTAGAACAAACTCTGTTATTAGTGCATATAGCTCATCTTTCTTACACAATCTTAAGCTTTGTTAAACTCTAAACTGCTTAAGGAAAGGACTGTCTTATACATCTGAATCTTCCCCAGCATCTAGCATAGTACCCAGCATGGTCTAAGTAAAGACTTTAACAACCAATTAACATTAACCGTAGGCTCCAGAGATTTTGCATAATAAATTGAGTTTGCTGGTAGAACCCTGACCAATACAGAATGGTATCATAATTTATGTAGGGGCATAAAGAGTTGGAGCCATTTTTAAAATGCTGTGACTGTTTCTTTTGCAAAGCCAAGAAACCTTTTGTAAAGTGGAGAATCACTTTTTTTTTTCTTGAGAATCACTTTCTGATTTATCATTTGTATAACATTTATAATTTTTTGAGTTTTTCTTTTTACTATAAAATTTCTTGTAGAACTAAGGAAAAAAAAAAAAAAAACCCACAAGCTTGGGGAAGGATGAAGTTCTAAAGATGGTATTGTTTTTCCTAAACGCGGGTCCGGTGTGCCTGGGTTTGGCAGTGACATTATGTGTTGTTCAGGCCTCTTTTTATTCCCCTCCCTCCCACTTCACCTCTTCTCTGGGCTTCCCTTGGCCCCATCCTCTGCCCGGGACAGGTTGTGATTTGCACTGAGGGGAAGTGAGAGCTCTCAGGCACTGCGCCCCCTTTTGGTAGGTGTGAGTCATTGCTGTTTCCACTCGGAATTAAAGTCCCCGCTGGTCTAGTCGCTTTAGGTTCTGTGACCTTACATGGCACTGCCCGGCAGGACTCTGGGGCGAAGTCCTTCTCTGAAATTTCTTCCCTGGGTCTTAATCTATTTCAAACCTCAGAAGGGATTCTGCTCTGTAATGCTGAGTGACCACATCTGCTTGACTAAGTATAACCTTTAAAATAAGAGCAAAAGCAAAACAAGCACTATACGCTTCAGAGGGTCCCGAGAAGAGCAGATTACAAATTGTGCCCACGGTGGTCTGTATGTGATGGTCACCGAGAGTGGCTCGCACCGCAGCCTGAGTCGTGTCACGTCTCCGATCTGTAGCTGCACTTTGCATCGGGGGGGCTCAAGGAGGACCGCGCCAAGTTCAATGCAGAGCACACCTTCCTTGCGGTGTCCTGAGACTCCTTTACACACGGGGCTGCTCATCCATCACTTTCTGTTCCTTGAAGACATCTTACTAATCCGCGTAATTTATGAAGAGCAAAAAATAAACTGTCACCAAAGGGACAAAGCAGACACCCTGCCATGGCAGCTGGGACTAACGGGCAAATATCCAGCCAGACGGTGGCTCATCTTTCCTTGGCGGGGGTGGAAGTGGGGAGGGAGGGACGCAGGCGTCGTGTCTGCCACCCTGAGCGTGTGCAGTAGAATCGTGGGGTGTTTTCAAACACTGAGATGGTCAGAGGCGAGGATGCTGGGACGGTGTCTGGTGTTACCAACGACAGAACTGTCTGGAGTCCCATGGCAGGGACAGCTTTCTGCAGACAGGGAAGTCCACTATCATCTTTGCACGGCTCTAGCAAGTGTAAATCTTTATGTCTGGCATTTTAAAAATTGTATCCAGGCTTTCCTTTTGTTTGCCTGCAAGTTTTGACCCGTTTATTTGTGAAACTTTGAAGATTTTCTGTTCTGTATTTTATGTAACTGCATCTAAATTTAGCCACTAAAACCCCCAAAGTAATGGTAAAATGAATTCATAGATAAGATTTGACAGCTCAAGAAAGTAGAAGGATTATGCATTTTATTGATGGTCATAAACCATGTATTTTACTATGTAACAAACTTTATTTATGCACCACCTCTATTAATAATTTTTATAGCACACAGTTTATATCACAAGCAGGCACAATTAAATGATAAAAATATGAATAGAATCCTAGCACTCTGGGAGGCCAAGGCAGGTGAATTGCTTGAGCTCAGGAGTTAGAGACCAGCAGGAGCCAGAGGGAGACTCCATCTCTAAAAATAGTCAGGCATTGTGGCAGGGCCTGTAGTCCCAGCTACTTGGGAGGTTGAGGCAAGAGAATCGCTTGAGCCCAAGAGTTGGAGGTTGCTGTGAGCTGTGACGCCACTGCACTCTATTAAGGGTGACAAAGTGAGACTCTGTCTCAAAAAAAAAAAAAATTAGGAATAGAAAACAAGTACCAAGGGAAAGGGAAGTACAAGTATGCCACCCATGTAAGGTTGTTTAATGGCTAGGGTCGGGCTTCAAGTTTGACTGCTGGTCCAAAAGGCAAACATGCCCCATCAACAGGTGAGTTAATTAGAGAGGAGAGAAAACCATCCTTCAGCAGAAGCAGTTTTAGTTAGCACTGATATTAAAAGAGATTCGCTCAAGAACCCTGTGTAGTGAGTGATTACTCAGGTAACAAACAGTGTTTTCAGCAGCAGTACAGGAGAAAGTATTTCTATAACTGTTTCTCAAAGCAAGCTCAGCCACATTAGCACTTTTGGTGAAGTCAATTCTAGAAGGAGCTAGACTCACCCAGTGCTTCATTACTGAATCTTTTGGGGGTTACAGCTTGACTGAAAGACAGTATTTATGACCTTAAATTATTCACATTCTTTTTTAACATTTTGAATATAATACGTGTATACATACGCATGTATACTGAAATGTATAAAATTAGAAGTAAAGATCTCTTTTTTAACTACTTCCTCCTTTCCAGAAGTGGTCCTACTATTCCTTACCTCTTCTGGAATTGACCAGTATACCTCTAAATTCTTGATTTACTTATTTTAGACTATATCTACTAACCCAGTTGTGATTTATTATGAGAACTTTAACCAACTCCTATTTTTGTTTCTTAGTTTCCTAAATGTGTTATTTATATTCTTATTTTCAGTTTTGTATGGTGGTTGCCTTTAGGACTGTATTTTGATTTATAAATTCTACACAGTGTTTATAAACTCTGCACAAAGATGAGAGTGTTAGTACACTTTCACTTTTTTCTCACTTTTCCTTGCTCTTTTATTTATTATATTGTTTTTACATTGTTAAGATTTATAATATTTCTATCACTTTTTTTTTTTTTTTTTGAGACAGAGTCTCACTTTGTTACCCTTCATAGAGTGCTCATAGTAACCTCAAACTCTCGGGCTTAAGTGATTCTCTTGCCTCAGCCTCCTGAGTAGTTGGGACTACAGGGGCCCGCCATATGCCCGGCTATATTTTTTGTTGCAGTTGTCATTGTGGTTGAGCAGGCCGGGGCAGGGTTCGAAACCATCAGCCTTGGTGTATGTGGCCAGTGCCCTAACCACTGAGCTACAGGCACTGAGCCTCTATCACATTCTTTAATCATTTTTTTTTTTTTTTTTTGAGACAGAGCCACAAACTGTCCCCCTGGATAGGGTGCGGTGGCATCACAGCTCACAGTAACGTCCAACTCCTGGGCTCAAGCGAGTCTTCTGCCTCCACCTCCCAAGTAGCTGGGACTACAGGCGCCGCCACAACGCCCAGCAATTTTTTGGTTGCAGCCGTCATTGTTGTTTGGCGGGCCCCGGGCTGGATTCGAACCTGCCAGCTCAGGTGTACGTGACTGGTGCCTTAGCCGTTTAAGCCACAGGCACCGAGCCCTTTAATCATATTTTTATATATGGCTTCTAAATATTACAACTAGTGAATAACATTTTATATATTAAACTATATTAAGTTATATATATAACATTACTATATATTATATATTATATACTATATACATGTATATAATATA
>CAUYRH010110389.1:0-15738 GCA_963574655.1 Perodicticus potto
TCCATACATCTACCTCTCTGTTTTCGTGCCAGTATCATGCTGTTTTGATCACTATCGATTTAGAGTATAGTCTGAGGTCTGCTTTGTTTTAATTTCTGAGTAATGTCTTTGCTATTCGAGGTTTTTTTCTGATTCCATATACAACAAAGTATTGTTTTTTTCGAGATCTTTAAAATAGGACAGTGGAGTTTTATTAGCAATTGCATTAAAATTGTATATTGCTTTGGGTAGTATGGACATTTTAACAATATTGATTCTTCCAACCATGAGAATGGTATGTTTTTACATTTGTTGACATGTTCAGCGACTTCTTTTCTTAGAGTTTCATAGTCCTCTTTATAGAGATCTTTCACTTCCTTTATTAGGTAAACTCCCAAAGATTTCATCTTCTTTGGCACTACTGTGAAAGGAATAGAGTCTTTGACTATTTTCTCGGCTTGGTTGTTGTTAGTGTATATAAAGGCTACTGATTTATCAGGGTTGATTTTGTAGACTGATATATTGCTGTATTCCTTGATCACTTCTAAAAGTTTTATAGTAGAAACCCTGGTGTATTCCAGATATACAATCATGTCATCTGCGAAGAGTGAAAGTTTAGTCTCTTCTGATCCTATGTGGATACCCTTGATCGCCTTTTCTACTCTAATTGAAATGGCTAAATCTTTCATTACAATGTTGAAGAGCAATGGAGACAATAGGCAACCTTGCCTGGTTCCTGATCTAATTGGGAATGATTTCAATTTAACTCCATTCAATATGATATTGGCTGTGGGTTTGCTGTAGATGGCCTCTATCAGTTTAAGAAATGTCCCCTCTATACCCATTTTCTTTAGTGTTCTGATCATGAAGGAATGTTGGATATTATCAAAGGCTTTTTCTGCATCAGTTGAGAGAATCATATGATCTTTATTTTTTAATTTGTTTATGTGCTGGATTACATTTATAGATTTACATATATTGAACCAGCCTTGAGATCCTGGGATAAAGCACACAACCAAATATGAATTAAAAACAAAGAAACGTTTAGACTTCTGGTAACATGTTCAACCTAAGACCCAGTTCTTCATTGATATCTTATAGAATTATGATAGTATTACTCCAGCACTAAGTAAATGGATAACAAATATGATCTATTATTGGTATTGAATATTTTATGAATGTATTCTTGCAAAAGATAAATCTGAATGAATACTATGAAACATATTAGAGTCCAAGACCATATGGATCTCAGGAAAGGTTACCGCATGCACGTAAAAAAGATTAAAGGCATGTGATGGGTGCTGCATTTCGATTAAGCAGAACCATATCCACAATGCTTTTATTTTAGGCCATCATCTAGTGACACTGGACTAAAATTGGCCACACGGCTTAGTTCTGGCCTCTGTAATACAAGTGGAAGTCTCTGAGTAGATTTTCAGAAAGCCTTCTTCTAAAAGAAAGAAGCTTGGCAGGCATGCCTGTTTTGCCCTTCATCATTTTCTCTTTTCTTTGCAGGAGCATGTAAATAAGTACATCAGTCACCTTGCCACTTGGAGGGAAAAAGCCACATCCTAAATATGGCACATAAAAAGTATTAAAAAGCTCTTAGTTGCTGATAGCATCATGAAGCTCATATACCAGCTCTGGTCTGCTTAGCTACAGACTTCTTATTAAGTGAGGGGGAAAAAAATCCATATGTGTTAGTTGGTTTTATGCTACTTGCAATGAAATGCATTCCTGACAAAATAATAAAAGAAACAGGGCTCTGAGAAACATTTTTACAAAAGTTCACATTATAGGAAAAGCAAGGCTTACATATAAGTAAAAGTAAGCATAGTCAGAAAATCATCTTAGCTCAAACTGCTTTCCTAAACTTATTTGTAGAGATAATACTTCTTGTATATAACATTTAGCCTTTACTGATGGAGTAGGAAGGTCTTATTGAATTTCCCATAACAGAATAGTGGACCTGGAACATGGAGTTGATCCTGGAACATGGAGAGACAACATATAACAAACTAGCCTTGTTGGTGATTGAATTATCCACATTTAACCCAAAGAGATAATCTAGCTACTTGGAAATTAAATAAAAAGTAGGCCACTTATCTTTGCTTCTTTTTTTTTTTTTAATCAATCTTATGGTCTGGTTGTTAGGCAATAACTCACTTCCTACTTGCTGAAAGAATACACAGTCATTACTCAAAAAGTGCCATTTGTCTCCCTGACTACAGGCCCTGGAGCATGGACCATTGGGATGTTCAGATTTATTGAATATTATACATAGTATAAAGTACTTTGTTGAGTGCTTTGTTGAGTACTTTGTTGGAAAAGACAGCATAGGGATGACAAATCTATGGTGACTGTATACAAAGAAAGTCCCCGTCCAGTGAATTCTGAGATGCTGCATCAGACCATAGTACTGTGCCAGCCCTTCTCTTCTCTGTTAGTGGAAGAGTTTACCTTCTACTCTCAGAGCAAGTTGAAGTAATCAGGTATCACTATCAGCTTCCATTATTTAACCAGCTGCAAATTTAGTATCAGCGTGCACCTTATTTGTCATCTTTTTTGAAAAAAAATTCCTCTACCATCTAACACTAATTAATTCAATGGAATCTGGATTAGAGATTCTCAAACTTTAATGTGCTTAGAAAGTTCCATCCAAGTAGCTGCAAAAGACATTATTTCATTCATTCTTAATGATGAAGTACTATGCCATGGTGTGTGTGTGTGTGTACACACACATATTTTCTTTATCCACCCATCAGTTGATGGGCACTTAGGTTGATGCCATTTCTTTGCAATTATGAATAGTAGTGCAGTTGACATACAGGTGCAGGTCTCTTCTTTTATAAAATGACATCTTTTTCTTTGGAAAGACACCCAGTAATGAAATTGCTAGATCAAATGTAGGTCTACTCTTAGCTCCTTAATTTCCATATTGTTCTGTTTTCCATAGAGACAGGACTAATTCACATGTCCATCAACAGTGCATGAGTGTTCCCTTTTCACCATCTCCATGCCAACATCTTTACTTTTTCCTTTTTTTTTACTTTTTAATAATTGCCATTCTGACAGCGGTAAGGTGGTATCTCATTGTGGATTTAACTTAATATTTCTCTGGTGATTAGTGGCACTGCACATTTTTTTTCATGTTTGTTGCCCATCTGTCTGTCTATCTTCTTTTGAAAAATGTCCATGTCTTTTCCCACATTTTAGCAGGGTTATTTGGTTTTTCTTTCTTGGTAATATGTTCAAGTGCCTTGTTGATTCATGGTATTAGTTCTTTGTTGATGTGTAGTTTGTGGATATGGGTTTCCATTCTGTAGGCTTCCTATTTACTCCAGTGATTATTTCTTTTACCGTGCCAAAGCTTTTTAGTTTAAGTTTCATTTATTTATTTTGCTTGTTGTATTTACCTTTACATTCTTAGACATAAATTCTTCACTAATGCCAATGTTGAAATTGGATTCTTTTGTAAGTTTTCTTTTAGAATGTGTATGGTTTCAGGTGTTATATTTAAAATGTGAATCCATTTTGAGTTAATTTTTGTAGATGATGAGAAAGAGCAACCCACTTTCATTATTTGGCATCAGCAATCCATATTTCCTAGCACCATTAATTGACTAAAAGTTCCTTTCCCCAGCAGATGTTTATATCTGTTTTTTTGAAAGTTGGTTGGTTGTAGGTTTATGATTTTATTTCTGGGTTCTTTATTCTTTTTCGTTGATCCATGTATTTACTTTTATAACAGTTTGGCTGCTTTGGTTACTATGGCTTTGTGACTGTAATTTGAAGTTGAGTAGTGTAATGCATCTTGATTTGTTCTTTTTGGTTAGAATTTCTTTGATTCTTCAAACTTATTGTGATTCCATATGAAACTTAGAATTTTTTCTTAACTATATGATCTGTGAAAAATGACTTTGGTATTTTGATGAGAATTGCTTTGAATAAGTAAATTACCTTGACTATTATGGACATTTGAACAATGTTGGTTCTTCCAGTCCATGAACATGGAATGTGTTCCATCTGTTTGTGTTACCTATGATTCCTTATTTGTAATACTCCTCACAGAGTTCTTTCACCTCCTGGCTTAAGTGTATTACTAGGTGTTTTTAATTTGCTGCTATCATAATGGGATTGAGCTTTTTGATTCAATTCTCAGCTTGGCTATTATGAAGTATTAGAATATATAAATGTTACTGACTTGTGTACATTGATTTTGTAACCTGACATTTTCCTTAACACTTTTATAAATTCTGGAAATATTTTCATGAAGTCTTTAGTAAAACAGTTGGACTTCCCATTTTCCAACTTGGATGTTCTTAGTTTCTTTATCTTGCCTTGCTGCTCTGGCTAGGATTTCCAGTACTACAATGAATAAAAATGGTCAAAGTGGGCATCCTTATCTTGTTCCACTTCCTAGGGAGAACACTTTCAACTTTTCCCCATTCAGTATGATATTGGCTGTAGGTGTGCTATATACAGTTTTTATTATTTTAAGATTTGTTGCCTCTATGCCTACTTTGAAAAAACATTTTATGAAACTTTTCTGCATTCAGTATGATGTTGGCTAAGGCTTTGTCATGTATGGCTTTTATTATGTTTAGGTAGCTTCCTTCTAGGCATAGATTGTTGAGCATTTTTATCATGAAGGGATGCTGGATTTCATTGAAATGTTTTCTGCATCTGTTCAGATAATCATTTGATTTTTGTTTTTAATTCTGGTTATGTGATGAATCACATTTATTAATCTGCATATGTTGAGTCATCCTTCCATCTGTGGGATGTTCTGTAACTATTGATCAAACAGATCTCACATCTCAGAGTAATTAGATAAGATGATAACATGAAAATCAGAATCACCAAAATTTGTATATACACAACAAATAAGTTTCAAATCAAATATATTTATTTAGTTCATCATTTTTCTTGCTTATAATTTTGAATGAGAGTCATTTACACATTCATCAAAGAAATATTTATTCATTTCCTACAATACACATTTACTACAAGTGGGGACATGATAGGAATGAAATAAACAATTTAGCAGAGAACATAGAAAAAACAAATATTTGTAAGTGCATGTTATATAATGAACATTTGTGGTCTTCCAAAATTCATATGTAGATGTTTCAGTTCTCAATATGACTATATTTTGAGGTAGGGCCTTTATGGAGGTAATTAAAGGTAAATAAAGTCATTCTCAGGAGGCCCTGATCCAACAGGATTAGTGCCCTTGTGAGAGGAGACACCAGAGAGTTTGTGAGCCCTCTCTGTATGCTATGAGAGGATATAGCAAGAAGGGAGCTGGTCTGCAAACCAGGATAAGAACGCTAAGCTGAAACATAGGCTGCCAAACTTTGATCTAAGACTTCTAGCATCCAAAACTATGAGAAAATACACAAATTTCTGCTGTTTAAACCACCTAGACTGTGGTAATTTTTCATGGTATTCTAAGACTAACAACACGTACAGTGACAAAAAGGATATGAAAGTGTGATACATGAGATCATTTTCCTCCAAAATGCTAAGATAATTCATCAGGAAAAATAATCTTCAACAAATAGTGCTAGGACAACTGGATATACTCATGCAAAGAATGAAGGTAAACCCTTACTCATACCATATCCCAAAACTAATTCACAGTGGGTCAAATATCTAAATGTACCCAATAAACTATAATTCTCTCAGAGGAAAAGAGAGCTACAAATGTTTATAACCTTGAATGAGGCAATGATTTATTAGATAAGGCACCAAAAGCAAAACCAAAGAAGAAATTGGAAATCATTGAAATTAAAAACATACTTCAAAGGGCATCCACCAGGAAAGTTAAAGGAAAACCAGCAGAACAGAAGAAAGTATTTATAATTTGCCTGGTATCCAGAAAAGGGGAAGAAGTCTTATCACTGAAAAATATAAAAGCAAAAATTCCAATTGAAAAATGGATAAATGTTATAAATACACGTCTCTTAAAGAAGATATGCAAATACAAAAAGCACATTAAAAGACATTAGACACTTGGGAAATGCAAATCAAAACTAAAATAAAATACGATTTGATACCTTTAAAATGGCTATTATCAAAACCAGTATAAACACAAGTGTTGGTGAGGATGTTGAGCAATTAGAATGCTCATACATTGCTGGTAGTAGGCAAAATGATTCAGCAGTTTAGCAAACATTTTGACAGTTCCTCAAATAGTTGAACATAAAGTCACCACATGCGCTAGCAATTCTATTTGTAGGCACATACACAAGTCTGCACAAAAACTTGTACACCAGTGTTCATAGAAACATTATTCATAATAGCCAAAAAGTGAAAACAACTCACATATTTTTTAAATAATGAACAGATTAGCATTATAGGCTATATCTACATAATATAATATTATTTGGCAATAAAAAGGAACAAAGGGCTATTACATGTTAAAATATGGAAGAATCTTGAAAACATTATACTACTTGAAAGAAGCCAGAGACAAAAGATCATGTAACTTTTGGTTCCATTGATATAAAATATCTAAATAGGAGACAGGGACAGAATATAGACTAGTGGTTGCCACGGGCTAGGGGAAAGGCAGAATGGGGAGGGACTGCTAAGCATCTTTTCAGGTGATGAACATGTTCTGAAATTAAATAATAGTGACAGTTGTGCAACATTATGCAGTAAACAAAAATGAATATACTAAAAATCACTGAATTGTGCACTTTAAAATGGTGAATTTTAAGATTTGTGAATTAAAGTTCAATGTTCTTAATCCAAAGATAAACATAATAAAGAAAAAATGCAATGAGATCTCAAATGAGAGACACTGACCAGAATTGAGGGGCCCCCAAAATTTCCACAGATGTATAAGCTGAGATCAAGAGGTAAATAGGAACTATTAATGTGTGTGTGTGTGTGTGCGTGTGTGTGTGAGAGAGAGACAGAGAGAGGCCGGAGGGGGGAGTGTTATGTTTGCTGTTATATGCTGTGGCAATATAAAGATGACAGCAAGGTGAGTAGGCGTACAATATGCAATGACTTTGTAAAATAAATTCTTCTAGGCCTTTACCAAAGACGTGTAAAGGTATTGAGCAGATGGGCAACTTCATTAGATTTAGAAAAGGATACAATCAACAAAATTAATAGTAATGAGAATAAGGATAATTCTAATGAACCAGTTAGAATGACACTTCAAAAATTCATGTGGGAGAATATAGTATTTGTTAGTAGGGACATGACACTAGTATTTAAGAAAAATACTCTTACAATATTAAGATGGAAAAATCAAATGAATACTAATTACTAGAGAAAAGTTCAATGTTTATATCTGGTAGAAAAACTATGCATCCTATTTCTAGACTTCAGAATTGATCATCATTCCAAAACAATTCTTGTAATGGTCTCTGCATTTAACATAATTATGAAAAAAAGTTATACACATTTCTTTTTCCCACCTCCTACAATCCAGAAAGTCTTTAAAACTCCTGAACTTTAGTTTTAAATCCTTAAAATGTCACTACCATAAAGAAAAATAAGTTCTTTTTTATGTTAAATAAAAAGAGCACACACATACATATATATATGTGCACACCGGAACATACTGATAAACATTTCAATAATTTTTTTTTTAAATTAATAATGTAAGTGAACCTAAAATACAGTTTAATAATTCAATCCAATTGATGATGAAAATAAATGCCCTTTGTAGTTCAGTTTTTGTAAAATACATAGGAAACTGATTCCAAAGAGGAAGTTGTCTTGTCAATTGACATGAAATATTATTAATTAATTTAAAGGCTTATATATGTTATGGGCTGAACTGTGTACTGAAAAAACTCATATTTTGAAGTGGTATATGCAGTAACTTAAAATGTTACTGTATTTGAAGGCAAGGTCTTTAAAATGGTAAGTAAGTTGAAATTAACTCTTTAAGGTGGGACCTATTCTGATATGACTGGCATTTTAATAAAAAGGGTTCAGGACACCAATGCACATGAAGGCCATGTGACGAAGACATAGGAAGAAAAATAATCATTTACAAGCCAAGGAGACAGAATTCAAAAGACACCACTGCTGCCAACACCGTGATGCTGACTTCTAGACTACATAACTGTGGGAAAATGTTTGGTCTGAGTTGCTCAATCTGGGTTATTTTGTTATGGCACCCCTATCAGTATAATGCAATGTATTTTTAACATTTTCTTATATTTTTTACCAATTTATTTTAGACTACAACAAAAGTTATTATAAAAATAATACAAAGAATTCCCACATGACATTCATTCATATTTCTCAAGTATAAATATTTTAATATATTTCTTTATTGCCAATCTGCACATCTGTACATATTTTTATTTTACTAAACCTTGTATACATGATGCCTTATCACCCCCTAAATATTTCACTGTGTATTTACTAAGAAAAGGTACATTCACTTACCTAAATTATTGTTGTTGATAATACTATTAGCTCTTCTACAAATCCTACATTTGCCCAAATAATATTCTTTGGAACAAAAAAATATATGTTAAAATCAAATATACCTTACATGTTTGTATTATACATAGTTACACATAGACATATATATTAATTTTTTTAATTTGTCCCATTATTGATGATGTTAACTTTGATCCCTTGATAAATGTGTTTCCTACCACATTTCTCCATTATGAAGTTACTTGTTTTCTAATTTTCCATTTGTAATTATTAAGCATTTGAGGGAAAGGTGTAGTAAGACTGTGTAGATATCCTAGACCTTATCAAACTTTGATGACTAGTTTTATTTATCCATTGAGACTCTTATCTAATCAATTATCATATCTTTATTAAATGATGATTTTCTTAACTTCTTCGTTTTTCCCCATTCAGTGTTTGGCATTCTATTACATAAAAGATCTTAAGGTTCATTTTTAGTGATATATGTCAGTTCAGGCTAATGGATTCCTATTTTATCCAGTTGTTTATAAACCACTGCTATCATTATATATTTTGATGCTCGAATTGTCCCAGATTCAGCAGCCGGTAGGAGCCATCTGAGCCTGTTTCTGTTTCCCTTTTTTCCCACATACTCATCATTCTTTGAGCAGATTCTTAGTTTCAAGTCTAATGGGATGTTGGATTTATCTTGCCCATACCCTAGACTTGGAAGCAAATTTCTTCAGAAAACAACTTTCTTATGGTAGAGACATGACAGTGCCTGGACCCGATGATCCTTCTCCTCAAAGGAAGGAAGCCAAGTACACAGCGGGCAGAGCATAGACCTCACTCCAAAGGGGCAAGTGACGCAAAACCCACGCTGAAGAAACACCCGGGCTTCTTACTGAAAGCACACCAGTGATGCTGGGGTTGAGTCACAAGCTCGGTCACTAATCAGAGACCTAGTAGATGTTGTCAGGAGTAGGGAAAGGATATTTCCTGACACAGGGGAAAAATGTTATTATAGTGAAACAGGCCTGGTATGGAGAGATGCACCCTCTTTGAAAAGGTAAGAAATTCCTGAATGAGTCAACTCCCAGCTCTCATGGGAGTTGGACACAATTTTCTAGGAGATAAAATGAGGAATAGTAACATTAAACAGTACTTTTAATATTTCTCTCATTTAATACTCAAAGAGACTTGGTGGAAGTTTCTGCAAGGACAATCATTTTTTTTCTTATAAAGGCCATATAAAAGAGATGAATATTCTGTAATTTTAGCATATGACCTATACAGATGCACGGGTGCCCTGAAAGCATCAGGATACTATATTTAGAATAGTAACCCAAGTGTGATACCCTTTAAATACAAATTAGATTTACATAATGTCCATTCTCGTGTCCCTTTCCTATACGCACGCATGTTGTGATAGAATGCTCTAAATGATAAAATGATGGGCAGAGGTGAAAACAGCATGGCTTTGAACACAGGCAAACCATCATAAGAGAAGTGATGGCTCTATCGCTAAGGGCTTCCTAAGACTGTGGAAAATAAATGGCAGTGCCTTGCCCAATCATCTGCTTCATTACAGGCTGCTCTTTGATGACAGCCAAGGCTCAAACAGTGTTGCCAGCTTCAAACTTCAAACAATAAATGTGCCAGGGAGATCAATGTATCAGAGTGGATCAAGCGAGCAAATGGAGCCAAGATGACACCTTCAGTGGATTGGGGGATATAGCCCAGGCACAGGAGAAGGCAAAGGTGCTGAGCCATCTGTGTTAGTACAAATTCTAGGAAGAACGATACGGCACACGCATATGAGGACAGTTTGATGGAGAAAATATATATGAAGATGTGGACAGTTTTGATAATCCATGAAAAAAGGTACAACACCCACAGTGGGGAATAGAAACTCTTATTACTCCTGGACCTGAAAATGTACGGGAGAAAATAATAGTCCGAACCCAGAAGGAGATGATCGTGTGGAGACGCTTAGAGAAGCTGACTGACCTCAAGGAATGAGCCAAACTGGGTCTGTGCAAGGCAGTCAATAGGACGATCTGTATCTGACTTTACACTCCTTTACACCCTCCAGTTCCCTGGCCCTACAAGGAGGTCTGTTGAGAAAATCTAAACAGGATAGACACCCCAGGTAGAGAGAAACTCCGATGGGGAACATGCATAAATGCCAGCAGAGCAGATTTTGGCACACATTAAACAGACTGAGTAACCAGGGAAGCGTCTGTCAGTTGCCCATGGAGTCCCCAGAAATCTAGGCTACAAAATGCTCCTTTTATGAACAAGGATTTCATCAAAGCAATAATTGCACTTTCCTAGATACTGAAACTAAAGAAGACCATCTTGCTCTGTTATTTTTTATAACGAAATGGATTCTAACATGTATATGATCCCTTAGTCTTCTTCAGAAATACAGTTACAGGTATTGTCTATAGATTTCTCTGTCATTTCAGCAAGGGGTTTCCAAATCATAAAGGACTAAGATGTATGCTTACTTAGGCATATATATTTATATCAAAAAGAGTTGCTCTTACAATATGCACGTAGCTATCTTTGTACTTGGAAAAATAAGATGAGGAACAATGAATATGAGTAAGTGCTTTGAGATCTTAATTAATATTAATGAGGATATATATTAATCTAATAGTCCAATGTCTAACTATATGAAACAATGATGTTTCTTTTTCATATGCCTGAAATTGCTTTTAATGATACATTCCTGTGGATGTAAGCAAAACTATGTCTCCATATCTTTAATAACTAAAGCCTGTGTTCCTGCTGGGGATATTAACAAGCAATTAAGATTAACTTTATCTTATTTATTATGAATGTATATGTTATATATTTCAAAGAGAAAGAAAAGAAGCTTGAAGTAAGATTGAACTTAATGGAAAATACAGCTATTTACGATATAAAATAAAATGAAAATAATGGAAATTAGGCAGAGAAAATAGTATAAGATACCTGAGGTGTGTTTATTTTACTCTGAGTTTAATTCTAAATTTGACTAAATTACACATTTATATCCTGAAGTCCAGACAAGCAAACACACACACAAACATAACTAGCCTAAGAAGAAAAATTTGTTTTATAGATTTTTATTAAAGCAGAATATTTTCCATATGTTTTGTATATATTGTAATGATCAATACTGAAGACAATATCTTCACTTTTAATTTTCTAAAAAATGCAAAATTCTAGGGGCAGTGCCTGTGGCTGAGTGTGTAGGGCACTGGCCCCATATACCGAAGGTGGCAGGTTCAAACCCAGCCCTGGCCAAAGTGCAAACAAAAAAATAGCCAGGCGTTGTGGCAGGCACCTATAGTCTCAGCTACTCGGGAGGCTGAGGCAAAAAAATTGCCTATGGCCAGGAGTTGGAGGTTGCTGTGAGCTGTGTGACGCCACATCACTCTACTGAGAGTGACAGAATGAGACAGAGCCAAAAAAAAAAGCAAAATTCTATCCAAATACATAGTCATAAAAAAAATTGTGGGGATTACAATAATGCATGTAAAAAATATATTTGATCTGTCTCAGGTATATATTAAACATTCGATAAATATTAGAATATATATCAGTATAAAGATGACTATTTTTAAATAGATTATTATAAACATACATGACTTGAGAAAATGTGTGTATTTATTTTATTTCTCTTGCTAGAGCTTAGTACTAAGATGAAATTTACAGACGTAAGAAGAACAGATAGTTAATACATCTGTTGAACTCCTTTCTGTTTGAAATTTTGCAAGTCTTGAGCCAATCCTTGGCAGTTTTTAGATTTCAGTCAATTAGTACTGAAATTCTTAAACATGAATTATAATGCAGAAATTCTCTGTTGTTGGTTAAAGTGGGACCCATATGCTATATTTTTTTAAGTTCCCAGATGCCATTACATTTTCTTTATTTTTTATTTTATTTTTTAAGGAGACCCATATGCTTTTAAATACTAAATGTGAGAAGGAAAGAATTGCATCTCTGCTTAGAAATTATAAGAATTATCCTTGATTCTTATGCATATGGAGTGTTAATATGTTCCACCACAGTTACAGAAAATTGGACTGCCTAAAGTTATTCCTATTATTCTCAAAAAATATTTGATGTTGACTAAATTACATTATTTCATTGTATCTTCACATATGAATTAATTGGCTCCCAATTGAGTAGAACACCAAAATCTCCAAATTAAGAAGGACTTGATAGGAATATATAGCTGAATAGAATGACTTGTGAATCAAACACTGGGGATTTGAACATTAATCATCTTCTTGCATAATGTGCAAGACATTGTCTCCTTGTCCCTTTAGGACCACTCTCTACTTTTCTTCAGGTGGTTGACTTGTTGGGAAAGTAGATGACAGGACTCCATTGCCATCTGCCTTCCCTTTGGGTGGGGTCAATGTGGAACACCAGGAAATACATCAGAGAGAAGAAGATGAGTGAGGTTAGAGTATTCCTCACCCCTGTTTCTTTTTTCAGATTTGGTTTGGCTGTCTGACTCCCTCAACTGAAAGTCAACTCTATGGTCGTATTTTTCCTGACATAGCTCTTTCTCAGTCCAGGTTCCATTACGGTCTTTCCTCTGACACAGACTCAACACACTTGCTCGCATGACTGTCAGACATGCATGAGTTGGAGTGCAAATAGAGAAGGGAATTAGGAGACTTGGTATGTTTCGTGGTTAGTCATTATGGAGCCCTGAGTGACATAAGATGCTGGGAATAGCTCGCTTCCTTCCATGATTGCAGACATGTGTGATAAGGAAAAGGAAAGACTGGAAGATATATATATATATATTTAAATGAGAATGTGTATGAACAAATAGCCTTGATGGCATCTTTGAGACTCCATCTCCTATAGTTGAAAACATGCCTGTCAGACAAAAGGGAAACACAAAGCTGACTCTGAAGTCCTGGACTTCCCTCTTTTCTTCACTTTCCCAACTTAATATTAAGAGCTTCCCTCTTCATTACAAGGTAATAATACAAGAATTCACCTGGATGCATTGTTCCTCATGAGCACTAGGACCCACCCCCACCACTATACCTTAAGGCCCCCAGGCTCTTAATGAGAGTTAGACTAACACACAACAACAAAAGGAATTTTTCCAAACAGCAATAATCTATGCACCATGAAGTCACCTGCGTGTATCAGCAGAAGTGTGAGGATCACGAATGGGGCTAGATTCTAAGGGTGAGTAGACCAAAAAGAATGAAATATAAATCTGATCATGTGAAATTTATAGATATCGGTGTCTTCATTTATGATTGCAAATTTAATGTATTGGGATGACAAGTGACAAGTGACATTAAAAGTCTGTAAAATTAGCAAATTCAAGAGTAAAACTACACCTGGCTTACAGATATTTGGTTGAAATGCTTGCAGCTCCCTGATGTTCCATAAAGAAAAAGCTTAAAAACTCAGGGATATGTAAATATATAAATGTATATGTTTTGCTTACTGTTCTTGCTTACTCAACCCCCAATCACAACCACAGACAAGGTTCTCTTTTCACTCTATTGTTAAGCAAGGCATTAGTGCTCTGGTGAAAACAGAAATTAGCCGGGGGGTGTGGCAGGCACCTGTGGTCCCAGCTACTTGGGAAGCTGAGGCAGGAGAGTCACTTGAGCCCAAGAGTCTGAGAGGTTGCTGTGAGCTATGATACCATCGCACTCTACCCCAGGGCAGCAGAGTGAGACTCTGTCTCAAAAAAAAAAAAAAAGAAAAGAAAAGAAAAGACATGAGTGAAAGATCCCAGCATTCTTGAAATGCTTAGTGGTGTTTCTCTTTTGAAGGCCAGTAATGGCATTAAGGTACTGAAATGGGATTGAATTGTCTGGTAAGAAGAGAGTGTTGGGATACAAGAGTGTTAGACACTAGTTGGCTGGGATTGTCTGCAACAATTATCACTAGCCATGGGGATGGAGTAGTAGTCAAATGTTTTATTCTTTTATACAGTATTTATGATATATTTTTGAATTTTTTTCTCTTTGATTATATTTTAATGTTTGTTTGATTAGATGCCTTAATTTTTTTAAATTGCAAATACTGGTAATAGCCCATATGGTAACATATTTTAAGAACTTGTTTGTTTGGAAGGAATGTGGATTTTCTGTTTATTTGTTTCCAGATATGTGTATGTTTATGTGAATAATGAAGGTGATTAACTTTTTTAAAATTTTTCTGTAGTTTCACTTATATTTTGTTGACTTAATCTGACTTCAAAAAAAGTCAAATCAAGTTAAATTGATTACCTTACATTTTGATTATCAAATCATCAATTTTCCTTGTTCTTTTATCACTTATACTCTACATGTCAGGAAATGATATTATTAACCATAAATCTGTTTTTTTATCAGATTAATGTGAGTATACATACAATTAAATTACATTGTTTTCATCTGTGAGGTAGAGTCCTAGTTGTAGTTGAGTCCTCCACCCAGGAGGTGCGCCACTCTACATTGTGCCTGTTAGGTGGGAGCTTACAAAACTCCCTCTTCCCTTCCCCTCTTCCCTTCTTGAATTTAATTGTGTTTTGCTGTCATGTGGCCCTATAACTGTTCATCTACTAGTTTCAAATTGGGGATGATTGCTTTTACATTCTTGAGGTAAATTATTGAGGAGACTGTTCTTCAATTCCTTTAGGTACACACAAAACATGGAAAGTCTTCATCTTTTTATGGCTGAATAGTATTCCATGGCATACATATACCACTTATCAATCCATTCATGGGTTGATAAATACTTGGATTGTTTCTACATCTTTACAATTGTGAATTGAGACACTATAGACATTTGAGTGCAAATTTCCATATGACAAAATTAATTTTTTCCTCTGCCTAGAAGATACTAGTAATGAGATTATGAGGTCAAATGGGAGGTCACTTTTAGCTTTTTGAGGATTCTCCATATAGCTTTAAACAAGGCTGTATTAATTTGCAGTCCCACCAAAAATATTTAGTGTCACCTTCTCTCCACACCTACGCCAGTATCTGCAGCTTTGGGCTTTCTGCTGCAGGCCAGTCTTATTGAGGTTAAGTGATACCTCAAGATAGTTTTGATTTGCATTTCTGCCATATCATTGTGTTTGTTTTCCTAAAATCAATATTCTCCCTCTTTGTCCACTGGATGCTTTTTGAATAACTGAATTCTCTTCTTATATCTGAAGGATGATTTTAGGGTACTTAAAAAACATGGAATACTATGCAGCCTTAAAGAAAGATGGAGACTTTACCTCTTTTGTGTTTACATGGATGGAGCTGGAACATATTCTTCTTAGCAAAGTATCTCAAGAATGGAAGAAAAAGTATCCAATGTACTCAGCCCTACTGTGAAGCTAAT
>CAUYRH010110391.1:0-28767 GCA_963574655.1 Perodicticus potto
AGTCAAGGACTCTATTCCATTCATAGTAGTGCCAAAGAAAATGAAATATATGGGAGTTTACCTAAGAAAGGAGGTGAAAAATCTCTATAAAGAGAACTACGAAACTCTAAGAAAAGAAATAGCTGAAGATGTTAACAAATGGAAAAACATACCATGCTCAGGGCTGGGAAGAATCAACATTGTTGTAATGTCCATACTACCTAAAGCAATATACAATTTTAATGCAATCCCTATTAAAGCTCCTCTGTCATACTTTAAAGATCTTGAAAAAATACTTTGTTTTATATGGAATCAGAAAAACCCTGGAATAGCCAAGACATTACTCAGAAATAAAAACAAAGCAGGAGGAATCACACTACTAGTCTAGTGTGATTACTACCTCAGACTATACTATAAATCGATAGTGATCAAAACAGCATGGTACTGGCACAAAAACAGAGAGGTAGTTGTATGGAACAGAATAGAAAACCAAGCAATGAACCCAGCTACTTACCGTTATTTGATCTTTGACCCGCCAATTAAAAACATTCAGTGGGGAAATGATTCCCTATTTAACAAATGGTGCTGGGTGGACAGGCTGGTGACCTGTAGAAGACTGAAACTGGACCCATACCTTTCACCATTAACTAAGATAGACTCTCACTGGATTAAAGATTTAAACGTAAGACATGAAACTATAAAAATACTAGAAGAAAGTTTAGGGAAAACACTTGAAGGAATTGGCCTGGGTGAATATTTTATTAGGACGACTCCCCAGGCAATTGAAGCAACACCAAAAATATATTCCTGGGACCTGATCAAACTAAAAAGCTTCTGCACTGCCAAGAACACAGTAAGTAAAGCAAGCAGACAGCCCTCGGAATGGGAGAAGATATTTGCAGGTTATGTCTCTGACAAAGGTTTAATAACCAGAATCCACAGAGAACTCAAACATATACAGAAGAAAAGAACAAGTGATCTCATTGAAGGGTAGGCAAGGGACCTGAAGAGAAACTTCTCTGAAGAAGATAGGTGCATGGCCTACCAACACATGAAAAAATGCACATCATCCTTAATCATTAGAGAAATGCAAATCAAAACTTCTTTGAGATGTCATCTAACTCCAGTTAGATTAGCCCACATCACAAAATCCCAAAACTAGAGATGTTGGCATGGATGTGGAGAAAAGGGAACACTCTACACTGCTGGCAGGAATGCAAACTAATATGTTCCTTTGGGAAAGATGTTTGGAGAACACATAGGGATCTAAAAACAGACCTTCCATTCGATCCTACAATACCTCTACTAGACATATATCCAGAAGACTAAAAATCACATTATAACAAAGATATTTGTACCAGAATGTTCATTGCAGCCCAATTCATAATTGCTAAGACATGAAAGAAGACCAAGTGCCCACTGACCCACGAATATATTAATAAATTGTGTATATGTACACCATGGAATATTATGCAGCCTTAAAAAAGATAGAGACTTTACCTCTTTCATGTTTACATGGATGGAACTGAAACATATTCTTCTTAGCAAAGTATCTCAAGAATGGAAGGAAAAATATCCAATGTACTCAGCCCTACTATGAAACCAATTATAGCCCAAGAATATGGGGAAAGGAGAGGGGAAGGGAGGGGGAGGATGGGTGGAGGGAGGGTGATTGGTGGGCCTACACCTACGGTGCATCTTTCAAGGGTACATGTGAAATTTACTAAATATAGAATACAAATGTCTTAACACAATAACTAAGAAAGTGCCGCGAAGGCTATGTTAACCTTTTTGATGAAAATATTTCAAATTGTATGCAAAATCTGCACATTGTACCCCATGATTGCATTAATGTATATAGCTATAATTTAATTTAAAAAAAAGAAAGAAAGAATAATAAATAAATAAAATAAAATACTAATGAAAATATTACGTGTTTATAGATTGGAAGATGCAACCGAGTGAAGAAGTCTGTTCTTCCCAAAGGAACCTAAATTTTTGATATGATTTTTAGCAAAATCCTACCAAGTTTTTCTATAGATGTAGATATTCTTGTTCTATTATCTACAAAGGCTCAGGCTCAAGAATGGCTCAGGCCCAAGAATGACTAACACAATCTTGAAAAAGAAGAACAAAGTGGGAGGAATTACTCTACCCAGTGTTAAGGATTAGTAACATTCGTCCACAGAGTATGGTATTTGTGGAGGAATATATACATAGATCAAGGGAATAGAATGAAGAGCCCAGAAATACACACACAAATATGCCCCAAAGATATTTGATAAAAGATCAAAAGCAGTTAAGTGAAGGAGAATAGCTCTTCCAATAAATGGTGCTAGAAAAACTGGGCATTTGTAGGCAAAAAATGTACCCTGATCTATGAAGATTAACTCAAATACTTAAATATAAAGCATAAAAATTATAAAACTTTTAGAATAAATGTATGGAATAATATTCAGAACCTAGGGCTATGGAAAAACTTCTTAAGGTTGTCACTAAAAGCATGATCCATACTATGGATTGAATTGTGTCCCCAAATTCATCAACTAAAGCTTTAATCCACAATGAGATGATATTTGGAAGTAATTATGTTTAGATGAGGTCATGAGAATGGGCTCTCATAAGATTATTGCCTTTATAAAAGAGACACCAGGGAGTTTGTGTGTGTGCATGCACTCTTTCCCACCCTCTCTCCTTTTTTCTTTCTGTCTCCACTCACATGCACTGAGGAATGAGGATGTGAGTGTAAGGACACAGCAAGAAGGGGGAAGCCAAGGAGAAAGACCTCATTAGACACCAACTGTGCTGGCACTTTGATCTTGGACTTCCAATCTCTGGAAGTGGGAGCAATACATTCCTATTGTTTAAGACACCTAGTCTGTAGTGGTTTTTGTTTTGTTTTGTTTTTTATTTTTGTTCTTTTTTTTTATGGCAGCCCTAATCGAGACAATCCATAAATGGAAAAATTGACAAATTGGGCCTTATCAAAATTAAAATGTTGACTCTGTAAAAAGAATTGGATAGGGTGGCGCCTGTGGCTCAAAGGAGTAGGGCGCCGGCCCCATATGCCAGAGGTGGCGGGTTCAGACCCAGCCCCAGCCAAAAACTGCCAAAAAAGAAAGAAAACCAATGTTAAAAGAAGAAAAAAAAAAAGAATTGGATGGGGCAGCGTTTGTGGCTCAAAGGAGTGGGGCGCCAGTCCCACATGCTGGAGGTGGTGGGTTCAAACCTAGCCCTGGCCAAAAAAAAAAAAAAAAAAAAGAATAGGATAAAAAGTTGCAGACTGGGAGAAAATATTTGCAAAGCATACATCCAACCAAAGATGATAGTTTAGACCATAATGAAGAATTCTAAAAACTCAACTGTTCAAAATACAATTAAAAATAGACTAAATAAAGATATTTCACTAAAATAGGCATTTCACTGAAGAGAATGTGTAGATAGCTTCTTAGCACATGAGAAATGCTCAACCTTCCCATTTAATTTGGGAATTAATGCACACATCCATCAGAACAGGTAAAATTTAAACAAAAATAATGACAACACTAAATACTAGTGAGGGTGAAGATCAATTGGACTGCTCACATTGGGAAAAAGCTACAGTCACTCTGGAAAACCATTTGCCAGTTTCTCATAAAACTAAACATGCAACCACCATATGATCCTGCAATTGCATGCCGGGGCATTTGTACCAGGGAAATGAAAGTTCATGTTCAGGCAAAAACTTACACATCAATGTTAATAGCAGCTGTATTTGTAATAACTAAAATCTGGAAACAACCCAGCTGTCCTTTGGTGGGTGAATGGATCAATAAACTCTGGTACGTCCACCCCATGGAATACTACTCAGCAATAGAAAAGAAGCAACTGATACACACAACAGCCTGGATGAATCTCAAGGGAATTATGCAGGGTGAGAAAGGCAATCCCCCCAAATCCATACTAGATTGCTTTATTTATACAGAATTCATGAAGTGACAAAATTATAGGAATGGGCAGATTAGTGGTTGCCAGGAGTCAGGGATGAGTGAGGAGAAAACAGAAGTCGTGTGGCTAGAGGGGAGCAACATGGAGATCTTTGGGGTGAATCATTCTCCATCTTGACTATAGTGATGGCTACATGAACCTACACATGTGAAAAACTTGCATAGAATTAAACACATGCACACACACACTCTCAGAGAAGTAGCACAAAGAAGACTGAAAATCCGAATGAGATTGGTGGATTTTCTCAGCGTTGATATCCTGGTTGTGATGTTGTACTACAGTTCTGCAAAACATTGCCATTGGGAGGAACTGCAGAATCCTGCATCTGTCCCTGTCATTTCTTACAACTGAATGCGTCTACTTATTTAAAAATAAAAAGCTTAGTTTTAAGAAAAGGATTATAAAAACAAATTATCGATCCATCCAGTCATCCATGGAACATAAGTCCCTATGATGCACAGTCAAGCCAAAAGCCCTAGTGCATGGCTGCCACTAGAAGTGTCCAGAAGGTTCTATGAGGAAGATAGTGAGGCCCAGTCTCCTTTAAATCCTTAGGTACAAGTTAAAAACAATCACAGCTAATTCTTGTACAGCACATGCTAGATGTCAGGCCATCTTCTAAATATTTTAAGTGAATTAGCTCATTTAGCCCTCACCATAATCAAGTCAGATACATACATACCTTATCCCCATTTTACAGGGGGGAAGCTGAGACTTGGGTAAAGTGCATCACCAGACCCCCACCTACCAAGTGCAGGAGGAAGCAGTCCACTTCTGGCAATGTGGCTCCAGACTCCTTGCATGGTGTCGCAGGCTGCCCTTCAGACCAGAACCATGTGGTCATATCTGTAGAATAAATCTGTGAGCAAGACACAAGGGCTCCTGCCTCTGTCTGCCTCTGCAAAGGGCCAAGGGCATCTCTTCATGGTGTGATTGCCGTGGCTCTGGGCAGAGGCAGGACTTGGTTGCAGCTTTGCCATAAGTTTGGGGGCATTGGCTACTTTTCCAACTCCCTCAGCTCTAGGCAGCCATCCCAGGGCCCCAAGGTATGGGGACAATTCCTCCCACTTTTCCTGAACTCCTCCTGGGGGATACTTCTTGTTTTATGTGATTTTTGTCTTTTTCCCCCTTAGGGTCTAGCACTGTGCCTTGTAGACAGTAGATGCTCACTAAGTTAAATGAAAGACTTGTGGGGCTCAATCCCTTCCACAGTGGTGAGTGTCATAAAGTGGGACACGTGGAGGTGAACAGGTAAGGCTAGTGATTTCCTGTTTCTTTGTTTTATCCCCTTCTCCCTTAAGCTTTTAAACTCCTTGAAGGTAGGTTGCCTTTCCTGATTTGTATGTGTAGGTGTCTGCGTGTTGTATCCTGTGGTCCTAAGTGTGGCCCTACAGAATTTATCTCTCACTGGAACAGTTGACTCCCACTGGACTTGTGTGAAAAAAAAATCTATGTGTCCTTAGAAGTAAAAGGAGGACCAGGTCATGATTTGGGGGATAAGAGGAATATTTCCATTAAAGACTTTGTTTTCCCAGCCTAATATCTCTGAGGCTTTGGACTGGTGTCAACGTGTGTAGTTTATAATTTCCACAAAGAGGTTAACTGCCCAGTTGTAGCCAGCACAGGCTGTGCAAGTCACATCACCAACACAAAGTCCTAGGATAATAATAATGTAATTAAATCACATTTGAGAGGGACTGCTCTTGAGAAAAGTTTTAGAGATTGACAGATCCTGCAGGTCCCAGGCAGGGCTGTGTTTGCTGTGGGTGTGTGTGCACACCCACTATCTGCGTTGTTAGATCAGTAACTATAATGCTGGCAGCTGACACTTTAGCACCTACCGCAAAGGACTCTACAGGCTTTAGATCTTTGAGTTCTCTAACTAGGTAAGCTTGTTATTATTATCCCATTTCATAAGTCAGGAAATGCAGAAATGGTGGTGCATTTGCTCAGGTTTGCACAGATAGAGTTGATTCTCACCTGTAGTTCTCTGAGGCCATAGGCCCAGTCCTCCTGACCACTGGGCAGTTCTTCCCCCGAGGCCCACCCTTCAGAGGACACTCAGTGGACATAGGGCAGGGACTCACTTGGGGACAGCTGTGTAGCTACATTGGTTAGATGCTTGCTGGGAAGCACTGAAAAGTTAAAAGCTGCCTGTGGCAGTGTCTCAGGCCACGTGGGCAGGACAGGGATTTGGCCTCCAGCTTCAAGGTGCACCTGGAGCTGGTAGAGATTGTGGGCAGCTGCCTCTGACTCCCCTCCCAGTCTCTGATAACTCCTCCTGCCCAAATCCTTGGGATTTGTATTACGGTTTTCTCAAAGGATCCAGGATGAGCATGACAGTGTTACATAAATCTCAGCCAATTTAGAAGGCAAGCAGGGACAGGTTGGGAACATGTGTGCCCAAACCCATGTGGGAAGGGGACCCAGTTTCTACTCACCTACTCAGGGGCTGTCCAGGTGCCAAGCAGGCCTTGATCCCAGGAGGGCCCCCAGGCCGAGCATTCCAGGGTCAACCAGTCTCTGGCCCTGATGGAGGGAGCATCTCCAGCTGCTTTAAGATAAATACATAAAATACATAAATAAAAATCCCTTTCAGGTGTGGCTGCTGGCTCACTTCACTCATTTGTCAGAATCTTTTAGTTCTGACTCAGTTTTCTGGGCATTGGTGGAATTGATGCCCCAGCAGGGTGGTGTCCAGGAAGACTGTGTGGTCAACATGCCTCCTACCAGCCTGACTCCTCAACTTGGCGCTGCCCAAATCCCAGCAGTCCTCACCCTTCTCCTCCCTGAACACTTAAAGTACACACACAATAAACAAGAAAGAAAAAAAATTGGTCTAATCAGTCTGTATATAGATACTGCCCTGAACTACTAACAAATACTGGCTGTAGGAAACAGAGTAAGTAGTGCAGACGTTCAAGAACTGGGGGACCCTCTTTAATAAACTGCTCGCTTTCTGCATGGGTCACTTCTTGCTGCCTTCAGGTTAGAATCTGATGTCACATTGCCAGGGAGACCTACTGTGACCACACTGTCTAAAGGGGTGAAACTGTGCCCTTGATTGGTCTTGCCCTGCTCCACTTTTTCCTGTGGCTTTCGCCACCTTCTATTACTCACGTAATATGTCTATCATGTTTCTTGTTCCATTCTCCATCTAGAATGTAAGCTCCATGAAGTGGGAGCCCACTGATATATCCTGAACACCCTGACCTGTGATTGACTAATGGAAGGCCCTGGAAAGTTTTAGTGAATATATGAAGAAATGTACGACTGCCAAGTCAGCAGGCTAACACTTCTTGCTAATGGGTGGAGTTCCGAATGTGGAGTTCAGGCATAGACCTACATCCCCCTCCACAAAAGGTTTAGTTGAAGAATTTTTTATTAGAGTTTTTGGATTTGGAAGTGATATTTTTGAAAGATGGTGAGACTCTCAGTACTGAGGACTTCATGGGGCAAGGACGATGGGGAGGAAATCCAACCTCTGGATGCCTAGCTGGACTCCAGGTCCTTCATAGCCATCCACCTCGGTGGATCTTGGCATCATCTCTGTGCATTGGATGGTGCTTTCACCAGGTCCTAGAAAGAGATGGTAGCCCCCCATGTTTCTTCAGCCAGGGCAAGTAAAAGTTGGCAAATTTGTGTGCTTTCAGAGTTTTCTCCCCAAGAGCCATAAGTTTTGAGAATTGGAGCAATGCACTTTAAGTCTTACTCTCTTAGTTTCAGGTAGCAGAACATCCAACTTAGACCAGTTGAAGCAAAAGAGGGAATTCTTACTTATAACTATTGAGTCCAGGAGTATCTGATTTCAGATATGACTGGATCCAGGGGCTTAAATGATATCCCTGGAAACTCACTTCTGCCCATTTCTCAGCTCTGCCCACTGCCATGTTGGTGTCATTCCCATTCCCCTCAGTGTTTGCTTGGCTACTCTAAGCTGCAGTATAACAAATCTAGAATGAGAGTGGGCCTTTCTATCAGTGCAGCAAACATCCAAGGACGTCAGCTTTGCTTGGCTTGACTTATCCCACCCCCGAACCACTCTCTGGGGCTGAAGGAAGGAAGCCAACTGGTCATGCACTCTACTACCAGGTCCAGCTGTGGAGTCAGAGTCACTGGCTAACAATAAATTAGGAAGAGAAGACAAGTGGTCCCAGTAAAAACTAGGATGCTATCATAGGATGGAAGAGTGGATTCTGGAGAGGAAAAATAACTAATGAGTCTCAAGGAGACCCAAAGAGCAGAGATGACAATGTCTCCACTTCAAAGGCCAACTCCAGTTGATTGCCAGTGGCTCTCTGGAATGCCGTGTTGAGAAAGAGTCTGAGACTAAGCCAAGGAAAAATGTGGTGTCATAACTGATTAGAAAATAGTGAGTGCCAGCTATTTGTTTTCCTGTGTTTGGACACTAGCCAGTGGAAAGGATTACAAGTAAAAACATAGTTATGCTGGGCCACGGTCCCTTTTGAGACCCGTGGTAAGTTTATTTACTAACGTTGTGCTGCTTTATTGTTTGTATACCCAGTCAAGAAAAAGAGTGGGACTCTAATAAACAAGGCCACTTATTGCCATCAATGTCAATCTGTGATGCTAAGACATGGTGGCATTTAACCCTGCCTTTGTCCTTGGTGCCATTGCCAAGACTACCCCCCTAATGTGGCCTTGACTGAGACTAGCATTTGGTCAGTAATCACTCACTTGTTCTTCCTTCTCCCTACCCCCAATGCTTCACAAATTTTGACCAAATCCTTATTCATGATGGCACTATGGTAGGTACCAAAAAGTCAGCACTGAGCAAAACAGATCTGGCCCTGTCCTTGTGAAGCTTATAGCTCATTGAGAACAGTCCTGCTAGCTTGTAGCTCCTTGCAAAATGTCTTTATTGTTGGTTCATCATTTTCACTGTTCAGGTATATTTCATTCCAATACAGTGAACACATCACCAGATCTTCTGCCTCGAAACGTCTCCACTCCTAAACTTGGGAGACACCATCATCAGGTGGCCAAGACAAAACTATATTTGTCCAGTGACCACAAGGACATCAGTTCCAAAGAGATGCTCTTCAACAAAGCCACCATTTGGAAGCTGGATGATGATGCTGGCAAATTTACAGACACCATCTTTCATAGTATGGTCAGCAACCCTAAGGGACAAGGACAATCAACCATAGTTCAGGGAAGTTAAGTGACTTTCTAAACTCCACACTGGTAAAAGGTGGCAGAGCTGGGATCCAAATCCATGCTTGTTTGTTCCAATTTCTAGTCTCTTAATCATGAAGCAGTACTATCATGCCTCGAGCCCCTGGGAAGAGGTGGTATCCTTTACTATACACGTGACCCTAATGGGCTTCATGGGAGGAGGAGATGAGACTTAAGTATGTGGTCATTAGTGATTTCATATGCAGGCATGCATTGATTTAACAATGTGGATACACACTGAGAAATTCATTGTTAGCTGATCTTAACATTGTATGAACATCATAGAATCTACTTACACAAAACTGCATGCTACAGCGCCCTGCACACCTAGGCTGCAGCATACAATCTTTTGATCCTAGGCTATGAACCTGCACAGTGTGTTAATATACTGAATACTGTAAGTACTTGTAACATAATGGGAATAATTTGTGTATCCAAACAGAAACAGGACAAAGATTTTAAAAATGGTACATCTGTATAGGGTACTTAACATGAATGAACCTTGTAGGAGTCCAAGTGGCTATGGATGAGTTAGTGAGTGAATAGTAAGTGACTAGTAAGTATCCAAATACTATTGTGGACTCTATAAGCACTGTACAGTTAGGCAACACAATTTAGTAAAAATATTTTTTTCTTCAATAATAAATTAAGCTTACCTTACTGTAACTTTTGTACTTTAGAAAGTTCCTAATTCTTTTCACTTTATGATTCTTTTATAATAACACTTAGCTTAAAATACACTATATAACTATACAAAAATATTTCCCTATTTATTCATAAGCTTTTTTCTATTTAAAAAAAAATTTTTTTTTTACTTTTTAAACTTCTTTTGTTAAAACCTAAGACAGACAGACAGACAGACAGACAGACACACACACACACACACACACACACACATGTTAGCCTAGGTCTGTATGGGTTTAGGGTCATCAAGACATTATTAAGTGATAAGAATTTTTCAGCTCCATTGTAATCTTCTGGGATTATTGTCTTCTGTGCAGTCCATCTTTGAACATGCAGTATGTGACTATTACTTTCTTCCTTTTCCTGGGATTAAAGTTATCCTGTAAGTTATTAGGAAAAGACCATGAGGCACGGTAGGTATCTCCCGTGGTGAGCTGTTAGCTTTGCAAATAGCCCAACAGAAGGTCAAAGCATTTTGTAGTACAAATAACTGAGCATGAATGAATTATAGGGAGTTAAGAGTCTAATGATGTCTGTATTTTCTTTAAATCGATAGAGCCCAAGCCCTGGTTCCATTTTTATGTCTCTGATCCTTTCTATGTGGGCTGTAATACTCAGGGATAATAACCACCTGTGTAATCCTGAAGACTTCTAGAATAGTCCTGATTTCATATAATTCTCTTGTTTTCAGTAAAGATATCTGTAGATGAGTTTAATGGAATAGAATTTAATTTTCATACCTTCAAAGAATTTTTATAAAAATTTCCAGACCACAAAAACTTGTTTTGTGATTTTCTGTTCTGCTTGAGGATATGTGTATGTATGTATGTTTGTGTAGGTGTATAAAAGTGTGTCACTATATTTGTGGGGCCCTCTTGGATAAAGACAGGTTTCAAACAGTTAGCAGACTATTGGAAAAGTTTTTTTCTCTAATTCCTCATGCAGGTGCTCTTTTGCCAAGCAGATTGCGGTGGGTCTACAGTTGGGGTGTGGTTATTTCCCCACTGAGTTTTATAATCTCTTCCCAGAGCTTCTCATCCAAGTACAACATCCACATTTGCAATGGAGGCAGCAACTTTACCTAGAGGTGGCTCAGTTCT
This sequence comes from Perodicticus potto, assembly GCA_963574655.1. Lineage (NCBI taxonomy): Eukaryota > Metazoa > Chordata > Mammalia > Primates > Lorisidae > Perodicticus > Perodicticus potto. Next base: position 10,950 of record CAUYRH010110391.1, read on the forward strand.
TACCAATTGGCCAGCGTTAGCCACGAAAAATTAGCCCAGTGGATCTGCATCACAGGGATTTAGGAATTTAGGGATGAAATTAAAATTTTGAAAGCGTAATATTTTAGAACCAAAAGAATGTAGAAGCCCTGTAGGAAAGAGATTCTCTGGTTCCCTCCCTGACCAGGAATGTCTGGCAAAGTAGATTTTGCGATTCTGAAGGGCCTCTTGTAAATGTTTCCTCATTCAAGAGTTGAAGATCATTATCCCAACATGTAGTCATGAGTTCTGAAAGAGGACAGCCTTTTTCTTCTTGGTGAGATCCATACTTTTCATATCTTTGAGGCCTTGGTGTCATGTTGGAGAGGCTGTCTGATGATGAAATTTCTTGGGAAACAGGTCATCATGGGTCTAGACCCCAAGTGATCACTTTTCTCCTGACTTTATGGGAAGGTGTAAAGGCTGGAGAAGAGTCTAGGAAGGATCCCTTGAGTGGGGTCCTGTCCCTAATCTGCCCCCCACCCTCCACACATACTCTTGTTGCATAGAATAGAATAAAGAGGGTGGGAATCAGTTCTGAGTGATAAAAATCCAAGTAAAACTGAGCTAAACAAATTGGAATTTTATAATTGAGAAATTATGAAAGTCAATGAAAAGTTCAAGAGTAGTGTTGCTTCTGATAAACCTGGGTAAATTTTCAAATAGAGCCATTAGGAATCTGTGTCTTTCCAACTCTTGGCTCTGCTTTTTTGTTTGTGGTCTTCACCTTAGGCAAGCTCTTCCCAGAGGAAGCAAGATGGCATCATTGGCTTCAATTGTTCTCCCAACTTAGCAACCCCAACAGAGAGACGAATCCTTTTTTCCAATAGTCCTGGCAAAAATCTCAAAGCTCACTTTTTAAATTTGACTTAGGTTGTCTTCCCATCCTTCGAAGTGAGGGCTGATGATGTCCTTATTTAATCTACTGGGAAAGAACAAAAGATGATTTCATAATCAGAAATTTGGGATGCTGTGTCCACAACAAGAAAGAATAGGTACATGATGTTTTAATCAGTTGGAAAGAACTTATACGCACTGACCATTGCCATCTTGGAAAAGCAAGAAGACTTTAAAATTCATGCAACTTTATTGTTGTATTTCTGCACTTTCACTTGCTAATTTATTCAACACCACCATCAAAGGCCCACCATGTATGAGCACTATGCTAAGAATTTAAGGGTAGTCAAGGAAAGATGCGATAGTCATTGTATTCATGAATGTCCGAACCTGGCAGGTAAGAACGGTATATAGGCTGTTATAATCAGTATACAAGGTTCTGACAGGAGAAGCACCCAGTGCTAAGAAAGCACATGGGAAGGGCCTCCATCTCCACCTTGAAGGGTATAAAAGGAGCTCGAGGCCTGAAGGTCGAGAAGGAAATAGCCCCTTAGGGGCTGGAGTGTAATGGAAGGGTCAGAAAGAAGAGCTTTCCAGAGCAAACAATGTGCAAAAAATGAGGAAGCTAAGAACAGGAGAATTATATTTTGGGGGGAACTAGAAGAAACTCATTTATGCTCTAAGACCAAAGACTCCTCTGTTTTTCCAGGGGATCATAGGGTCAGCAGTAGATGATACAAGTAGGAGAAAAACTGAAGAAATTGGCCCACTTCCTCTGTCCATGGGCCTATCTTGCTACACTATGGACTGAGAATTGACCTTGGTACCAGTGAACCAAATAATGTAGCCCTCAACTCAAATTAGGTGCTGGTAAATATCTCCAGGAATAAAAAAATCTCTTAAGGAATAAAAAAAATTTTTTATTATCGATTTATATGACTAACTTTTATATAAATTGGATTCAATTTTGACCAAAGTACATTACTTAAATAATAATTTTGTAATTCAACTTGTCAATATGTGGTTTAGGATATCTATAAGTGAAACATGTTTGTAATTTCCCTTTATAACAATATATTTTCTCCAATTTCAATATCAGGTGTATCCAGATCAAGTAGAATGATATTGAAATATTTCTTCTTTTTTATTGTTTATAAGAGTTATGGAATTGCTTGTTTTGTAAAATCATTGTGGTCTATGAGTTTATGACAGTTTTAACTTTGTTATTTAATTTAATTCATTGCTTAGTTACTGTTTTTCCTATGAATGATTATACTGTGGTTAATATGTTAGCATAGCAGTATTCCCAGATAGTTTTTTGTTTGTTGGGAGGTTGGGCTTTGGGGGGCACAGTTAATACTTTGAATGAAATATCTTATTTTATAACAGTGAAATTGCTTTCTCTTTTGTCTTGTGATTTTTTTTTTTTGAGGTGAAATTTAAGTTTTTGTGTGAGTAGTAGTATTATACCTATCTTGAGTGTCTTGCTTGTACTGTATCACATCATACCTTTGTTTCTTATAATTCTTAATAAACTGTTCACTTGTTAAAAAAAATCTTCTTAATATATATGCACAAAAGGCTGAAAGCTTTAAAATGAGATATAAAGATGAAAGAATTTTAAGCAACACCAAGATTTAAAATTTAAAATTGGTAAAATATTATATCTGGGGTAAATTGTTCTGTATCACAGAACAAGTTTTTATCCCCTAGATAAATTTGTCCCTGGCAAAACAGTAAAGTATCTTCTTATAGATCAGTAGACTTCAAAATTAGAGCTGATGAGGGTACAAAAGGTAAAGCTAAAACATTAAGAGAAATAGGTGTAAGTTTATGAGAAAAAAATACATTTTAGTCAATGAGTGAAAAAGCAGAATTTCACTTGCTAGTATCAAGTTTACATGCATTTTAAAAAATCCTCTCTTGAGAACTTAGCAATTTATATAATTGTAGTATAGTGGTAAATATTTCTCTAGTTGAAGGAAAAAAATGAGTTTTCGAGCTGCAGTCTGCTCAGCTAGTCGGGACACTGAAAGAGAAAGTTGATGAAAGTACAAATCAGCAGTTGTTATCTCTCATGTCTGGGAAGCTACTAGGGACTGGTTGAGTGGTTATTTTTATAGATGATCTGTCTATAATAGCATGAAAAAGGGGACAGGTTGCTGTTCCCTGTTCCGGTTACCACTCTTGCCCTGAGGAGTTAGCATATAAAAGGAACACATTAGAAATCAGAACTTGGGCCTCACTTGGGGGATGAGATCTATTCATTTCACTGTCTTTGACATAGTCACCCAACATATGATATTGGAGATTTTTTCGAGAAAGTTGAAAGAATTGATTCCTGAATGTTGGCGAGCTCTTCCCTATGGCACTTGAGGTCACTAGCCAATACAGTGTAAGAGTGTGATTGATTGCAATGCTATCATATATTATAATAATAAAAGATGTGTCACTGATATCATAAGAGCTATTTTTATCTTGTTCTTCCCTTATTTTTCATCTTTATCAGTGTGGTTTATGTAAACTTGACACGTTTGTGTATGTGAAACAGATGCAGGATAAAGCATAGTTGTGTCTGAACCATATTCTTTTAATCATATACATGATTTATGAAAATGTTCTTTAGGTATGAAATTTTTCTTTTCCTCTCAAAATGCATGGTAAGTATATGAAATGTTCAATTTTTTCCTCTGGTACTTTAGAAGGCTAGAAAAGGTAGAATTTTTGAGTTGCATTGCCTACTTTGTGTTCATTAGGTGTAGCAAAAACAGGATGTGAATTTTCTGAAGATGCAACTTAGATGTTTAGAACCACTTTCATTATTCAAATGTGTGGTAAGGAAACAAATAGTCCTTTTACCTGCAGAGAGTCACACCCCTAACACACTTTCTGATGCCCAGGTCATAGGTGCTTCTCCCACTCCTTCTCCTAGTGAATGGTAGAAAGAAATGAGGCTCTTTCCCATCCTCGACCCTGATGAAATAACTCACAGAGTTAAGTTTCCATGAACGAAATCATTGAATCCAAGTGTTCTTTAATAAGGCTAATGGCCATTATCCACCAGATTTCTCAGACCTATAACTAGGATCTTTTTCACCCTCATGTCCAAGCATGACCACAGGTTTGATAGATTTTATGTTGTTAATGTCTTCAGAATCTATCTGATTTCCTCCATCTCTACCACTGTAGAGGCCTTATTCCTTATTCCAAATCATCATCATTTCTCTTCCGGACATAGAACAGTCCTCAGATAATCTCCCCAAATCTTTCCTTGCCCTCTTTGAGCCCCTGCATTGCTGTAGCCAGTAGCAGTACAATCTGAAAGGCTAAGTAGAGGGAACAGTTACCAGACTCTGGCCAGAGTGCTACCGGTCAGGAGTCCATTAGTAGAATAAGTGGGTGGATGAACAAAGAATAAATACCCCAGCCTATCTGTTCTCTCCTGTTTCCATGTCCTTCTAGTACCTTCCACTGACTGAACCCAAATCAAATGTAGACAGCAGAAAGTCCCTGGAGATGGTGGACTTTGTAGGTCCTGTCCTATCTCAAATAGTGAGAAGTCATCATGTTAGAATGAAAGAGAGAAAGAATTGTGGTTTTCTTAGTTCTCCTAGCTCTAGTGAGAAGCTAGTGACTAATGCAATGCTGTCAAGACCTGGTTTTATGAGATTTTCTGAGATTAGCACATTGTTCAAATGGATGCTGTTAAATGAATGTTATTTCAAGGGCTTGTGGATGGTCTCTGCAGTCTTGTTTCTGCAGCTATTTTTCTTGACGTCCCCCCATCTCCTCCAACATGGCTGGTCCAAGTGCAAGTGCCACACTAGCACCATCTGCATAATCCTGATTCTGAGTTTCTTTCCATCAACAGAAGCCCTGTTCCTGGGCTTCATGCAAAGACAAGTCAGTTCATTTTCACAAACACAGCTAACGTTTTTTTCCACCATACCTTCTTACAAAGAGGTGAATAAATGCAAGAATAGTTCCAAGTAATGTGTATTTTTACCATGTGAAGACTGATGACATCTTTAAGGGACACTTTTAAAGACAACACGATCTCTGCTTCTGTCATCTCCACATGTCATGGCTTTGTTCTTAAGGGGCTCGAGAGTTTCTTTTCCTTGTCTCTTTCTTATCATCCTTTACTGCTGGCTCTTGTCTCCTTCCTTCTTTTCTTCTTTTTTTTTATATGTTTTCTCTTTTTCTCTATTTTCTAGACTTTTTCATCTTTTCACTAAGAATAGTGTCATGTTTTCCTTTTAAAATTAATGTTTAAAAAATATGGAGTAGTACAATAAAAAAAATTACCCATAGTTCTAGCCCTTGGAATCAACTATTGCAGCAACAGGATGTTATAAGAGAAGTCTCTCTTTCTCATTTAACAGAGAGTGCAAAAATATTTAATGCCTCTTATCTTGGGCCACTGTATGAAATAAGCAGAAAAAGTTGCATTTTAATACACAAAATACTTAGAAAAAATGTACTAGGTTATCCAAGAGCAGTGAATGGATTATATAACCTTTAACCCCTCATTGGAGGATATAAAAGGGTTGAAATTGAAGAAGCTGAGAGGTGGAAAGAGGGAGAAAAATCCTTGGAGAGAGTTCTGAGCATGCTGAGATTTGGTTTACCCCCAGTTCCCATCCCATAGTCTTTTGGGTATTTCCTCTTAACACCAAGCCAAATGAAGGGAACTCTAAGCTCATCACCCCAAAGATTTGATATATATGATCAGGAGATTTGGGGGATATGGAGACACCAGTTGTGGACAAAGCAGACACTGTATTGGGCTTTTGCTCTGAAGGCCACTGGAGAGAGGTGGCTGCTCTGGGTACATCCCACAATTCCCAAATTTGCTTCCTTTGGACAAGATGCATGTTCACATGGGGAGTGTCTCATTCTTCAAGAAAGTTGAGACCCCAACAGAGAAGCTCTGTAGGGGGTGAAGGCTGCCAGGGACTAAGGGAAGAATGTGGGGCAGATGAAGGGAGGGCACAATGGCCCACATGAAGAACTGGAGAGGGGAGACCTTCAGTGATGAAGGAAACATCAAACAAACCAGGTCCCCCCACAACAAACGGCTGACTTTAAACGTCTGCCATGCCAGAGACGGTCGGTATCCAGAAGATACTGTGTCAATCCAGAAGGACCTTTCCTACCATTTTCCCCTCCTTACCGCCACCCAGGCCTGGGGGAGTCACAAATCTCCTGACTGGGGGCAGGAAGATATGAGCAGGACAGGAAAATAAAGAAGGGTCTGCATGCTTACTCTGTCATCTGCGGCAGCCTGAGCTGGGAGGTGTGACGCTTTAAGTGAAATTTTGACCATTATATGGAACTGCACATTATTTTCACAAATGATATAATTTCTGAGATCATAAATAGCAAGAGGACATTTTGTGGTCTTAGACCAGAAAATTTGTGGGATAATCTCTAGACTTTTCCTAAGAGGTTGGGAAAAATTGGCCCCCCAAAAGTGGGTTTGAATAAACAAATGGAGAAAAGAACAGTGTGTTGGCATCTAGTTGAGCTTTAGCCCTCTATGAATATGCTTATTTGTACTTATATTACATACATAGATGTCTTTTAAAGTTATAGAAATTATGAATGAATTCACCACCCTAAACCAAAATTAAGGAATTGTACTGAAAGCTGAAGCCCAGTTTGACCTCTGCCCCCATTTTCACCAACCTTCCCCGATCTCCAGACCTGTGCTATGAGCTTTGTATGTTCTCATAGAGTATTTAACAGCATAAGCTGTTGTTTTCTTTTTCTCCTACATCTGTCATTTGATTCTAACAGCAATTCCTTATAGTTACTAGGAGAAAAGAGAAGTGCTAACCCCATTTTGCAGGTGGGAAGGCAGAGATTCCTGATGTTTATAGCTGTGTCAATATCCTCACTTCTGCTGAGTGGCATCATGTGCCCCTTCCTTGGGCTTTGTTGTAATCACATACATGGCTTTGTTAAGAAACCCATCCCCCAATGACCTCAGGGGTTTGTATTCTCTCATTTCCTTCATGTTTCTCCCCCATCCTCCCCCATAACTTGCCCTTTGGGAAGGGAGTCTTGGTTTTCATCCTTGGTATGCTGACCCTCTCTGCTGCCCTGCATGCCTTTCCTGTTAATGGAAGAGCTGGCATCCCTGCACCTTAGTCATGCCCAATTCATGTTCATGAACTGGGTCAGCCAAGCCAACATTTACTCAGGCTGGAAGCCATTGGGCAGAATCTTCTACATCAACAGCAGCAGCCAATGAGGAGGGTTGTTTGCCTTTGGGATGGGTCCATGGCATTCCTTTGAAAGGTACAATGACTACCTCTTGGGAATCTCATGGTTTCAAATGAAGACAGTTGTTGTCATTTCATTTGGCACTTAAGGCTGGAAGCCACCTCTGGCCTTCTTGGGATTTGGAACCTTTACCTCATAGCTCAGAGTGGGAAATTCCTCATTAAACAGCCAACTCCATATGGCTTTTTAGAGGAGAAAAACTGTAAAATACATGCAGGGAGGATTCAAAGGAAATTTGTTTAGTTGTTACCTTTCTTTCTAGCTTTTTAAAATTCAACTTAGAATTATAACCAATTGAGGACATGTAGGTTGGTATATAGTTAGAATCATTGTAACAGCATCTAAATCAAATATATTATTATTTGGAGCCATTTAGGGAAAAATCAGGATGGGGCTACCCCAGCTCTAGTGTACCACACAGGCCACCTTTTGGCTGAAATAATTCTCCTCTTCCATACACCACTTTATTTTTTTAAAAGTCTGAATTTCCTTTTCACTGATTAGCCAATGTATTTAATTGACAGATGTGGGTTTGGTGCTTGTGCAGGTATGGAGAGAGGGAACACTTTCACACTGTTGGTAAGACTATAAAATAATACAGCCTCTTTGGAAAGAAGTATGGAAAATTGTCAAAGAACTCAAATTGGACCTACCATTTGATCACATAATCCCATTACTAGGCATCTACCCAGAAGAAAATTGTTTTATCATAAGGACCTTTGCACTAGATTGTTTATTGCAACTCAAATTACAGATGCCAAGAAATAACCTAAATGCCCATCAACTCAGGAATGAATTACCAAACTGTGGTATATGAATATCATGAAATACTATTCAGCCATAAAAAAGATGGATACTTTACATCTGGATGAAGTTGAAACACCGTCTTCTTAGTGAATTATCACAAGAATGGAAAAGCAAGTGTCCAATGTACTCAATACTAATATGAAGCCAGTAGATGATCTAATACACACCCACGTAAGAGAAAAACTCAATTCAATTCAAGTTGGGGAGAGGGGGAAGAAAGGGGAGGAGGAGAGAAGGGAGGGGGATTGGTGTACTCCCACTTCATAGGTACAGTGTAAGGGTATATGGTGCATCTCTTGGGTGAAGGACAACTATAAAAGGGATTCTGCCTAACAAATGCAAACATTGTAACCTAGTCGTTTATACCCTCATATTAACCTGAAATAAAAAAACAAAAAATGCTGTTATTCAGTTACAAGCAAAGCTTTGGAGTCAGACCTAAGTTTGGATTCTGGATCTAACTCTTGCTGTAAGTGAGACCTTGGCCAAGTTATTACTTTTTCAAGAGGCATTGGAAACTAATGGTGAGGAGAAGGGTCTTTGGAAACAGAATGGCTGAGTTGGAACTCCAGCTATATGAGCGATCGATTTGAGCGAATTACATAACCATTCTATGTAGTTTTCTCATTTGTAAAAAGGGGATAAAAATATCATTTAGTTTCAGCAAAGTTGTAGGGTACAAAGCCAACATGCAAAAATCACTTGCATTTTTATATACTAACAATGAATAATTTGAAAACAATTTAAGAAGATAATCCCATTTGTAGTAGTATCAGAAAGAATAAAATAGGAATAAACTTACTAGAGAAGCAAAAGAATTTTACATCGAAAGCTATAAAATGTTGCTTAAGAAAATTAAGGAAGACACAAATAAATGGAAAGATGGGGTCTAGGAAAGGAGTCTGGGGAGGCGAAAAAGTTCTGTGATTGTGGTGATGGGTGTACATCAGTGTGAATGCCCTCAATGCCACTGAGTTATACACTGAAAATTGATTTAAAAAGTACTTTTTTATTATGTATATTTTGCCACAATAAAAATGGCACACACCTGTAGCATAGTTAGGAGGATTCAGCACGTTAATAGATAAAAAGGCAGTCTATAGCAAGGGCAGGAAAACTCTTCCCATAAAGGGTCATAGAATAAATCTTTGAAACTTTTAGGGGCATGTAGTCTCTGTTACAGTGATTCAGTTCTGCAATTTTAGCAGAAAAGCACTTACAATGTGTAGGCAAATGTGCACAGGTATATTTCCGTAAAATTTATCTATCAATATAGGAGGGATTTGCTCTATGAGTGGTAGTCTGCTGTTTATTCATTTAAAGCATTTAGAACAGTCCCTGTCACAAACCAGTGTGTTTTAAATAATATTTAAATATGAGATACTAGGGGAGAAGTGAGAGGGAAGGAATGGGTGTGTTCCCACTTAATGGGCACAATGTTAGGGTGTATGGCACACCTCTTGGGCGCAGGACACAATTATAAGAGGGACTCTACCTAACAAACGCCCAAACATTGTGACCTAATTCTTTGTACTCTCAAATTGACCGGAAACAATTAAACAAACAAATAAATATTAGATACTATTGTTACTGCTACATAGGATTGCCATGAATAATTAAATATAATAATGCACCAGAATGCTTTGCACATACTATGCATTATCTAATTTATGGCTTTTCAATCATGACCTACTAGGGATGTTTAATGCCAGGTTTAAAACATTAGCACCCAGGTCTGGTGGAAAAGAAATGAGGCAGGGCCCAACAGCACTAAATGAAACGTGAATGTCCCTGGAATTGGGTGGGTCTCCACGACTTTGATGTGCGCCCCTGTGACTGTGACATTCCCTACATGGACTGGTGCGCTACCTCTGTAATTAGTGATTCGGTGGACCCAGTGCTGGCTGGCGCCACCTGTGCAGTGGTATTCAGTGTGATCCTTGAACCAGCAGCTCCCACACCCCTGAAGATTTGTTAGGAACACACATTTTCAGCACCCCGGCCCCCAGCTCTACTGAGATCTCAGGGGCTGGGGTAGGCAATCTGTGTCTCCACGCCCGCACCCAGGGGATTCCGGTGCTGTCAGAGATGAGACCCACTGCTCTGTGTGATGAGGGGTGGTCTCCTCCTTCCTGAATGGGGATGGAGTTGATGACTTGGAGCGGCGACAAGCTGAGCCTTTCACTGCTCTTCCCTAACACCTCTCTCCTCAGCACGAGGCCGCGCACAGTAAGATGTTAGAAACGTGTGTCAAGAGCGATTTGTCATGTCTTGGTTGTCGCTGTGTTGACATCTGCACAGGTGACTGAGAGAGTCTCTGGTCCCGCGAGAGCTCTGCTCGGCAGCCGTGGCGCCACCTCGCTGAGCATTGCCAGGTGCTCAGTGCTGTCGAGCTCCTGGAAGGACCCAGGCAGGCACTGATATAATCCCAGTCCACGTTCAAGTCCTAAATAAACCTGGCCATTGCGGAAATGAGGCCGAAAGCTTCAGGCCCCTCACATACTGCTTGTCTTGCCAACATCTGGGGGAACGTCTTGCTCTCTCTGTTCTCTTACTCTCTGAACTTGGTTTGGGGATGGTGCTGGCAGGGTCTTCTCCTTAGGAGACCACTAGTGCGGAGAATTCTCCAGTTGGCTATAATTCTCCATATGTGTCAAACACACTGAGACATGTTTCCCTTCATCCAGTTCATGTGTACATAGTTTCTGCATGACCACAACCCTCTCCAACAGCAGAGTGACCCCTTCTCATCAGCCCGAGCCCAGACCCTTCTGTTCCTGTGCAGAGATACATCCCTGGGAAGGCAGAGGAACCTGGAACATCTGCCGGGGTTAATGGCTGGCTGCCTCGCAGGAGTTATAGGGAGGGCCTCCCAGGCAACTGAGGAGTCCGCTGTCTCCCAGGTAAACTGAGGGCACAGAGGAACAAACACATCAGGCGAGGCTGACAGAATGGAATGTCAGGCTTCCTAGGCATGTGGGAGTCAGGACAGGGTTTGTGATCGGAGGCGGTTTCCTGGCCACACTGTGGTAAACACTGGCTCTCTGTTGCACGGCCAGGATCAAAAACAAGTGGTGGGGAGCAATGCCTTCCCGCTAGAGTCATCTTCTGCCTCCTCTCAAACACTTCACATTTGGAAAAAAGATACACACACATTCTCTCTCTCTGAAAGACTTTGCCCTGACACCCGTCAAGATCCACTAAGGAGAGCCAAAAGGAGATGGGATGGTTTGGACACTGGGGTTTGAATAGATTTCTCCTTAGGAGAGCCAAATTGCTCAGGGAGACAGCAGATACAAACACACGCCCACAAGGCACATTACCTACCAAAGGGAAAGTCAGGGGGGTTGCTGATTTCTCCTTGTATCATGTTTCTGAAACTTTGGTCTCTAATGGATCTAGATGCCTCTTTGTATTAAGATTCAATTGTAACTGTTTTTCATGTATAGTTAATGATATTTTTATTTGCGAGGGAGGAGTTCATAATGATAGTTATCTGTTAAAAAAAGAAAAGACTCACAAAGCAGGTATTGAGTCATTCATGCCTCAGTCTGGGCATTCTCCATTTCACTGTGCAGATTCTAGAAGGCAGGAGTAGGAAGTAGAAAGAGATGTGTCAACTAAGAAAAAAATTGATTAAAACAGCATGAGCATCACACTTTCTGCAGGTGGGTGAGAAGGGAATGGTTGCCACTATTGATGCTGCTGAGTGCCAGCCACTTGGTCCATCATAGAGAGCAAGCTGGAGGTGGTAGCAATGGTGATGGTGAAGTACACTACAAATGAAGTTCATTGACAAAGCTACCGCTAGTCTTAAAAGAGCAGGGGCCACCTGCAGCATGTTCAGGGACCTTCTCATTCCCCAATTTCCCTCATTGTGCTGGATGGCACTCCTGATGTATACAAGGTGTCCTTAAAGTTCATGTGCAATTTAAAATAGTTGCACAAGAACTTTATGGAAACCATGTATGTGTGTGTGTGTGTTTTTGAGACAGAGTCTTATTCTGTCACCCTGGGTAAAGTGCCGTGCTGTCATCATAGCTCATAGCAACCTCAAACTCTTGGGCTTGAGCAATCTTCTTGCCTCAGTCTTCCAAGTAGCTGGGACTACAGGCACCCAACACAATACTTACTAGTTTTTCTATTTTTAGTAGAGACAGGGTTTCAGTCTTGCTCAGGCTGGTCTTGCACTTCTGAGCTCAGGCGCTCTTCCTGGGTTGCTCTCCAGAGTGCTAGCATTACAGGTGTGAGCCACTGCACCTGGCTCTCTTGGTATATTGATTAAGGCATAACATCTCTCATTTTTCAACTGGAAAGAAAATAATACAAAGTTTAATCTATGAATAGGACAATGTAATTCAAGTGCAGATTAACACACATTTAACTGATAGATCATCTTCTCTCGACCTTCCCCATCCAGTGACTAATGAAGAACACACCAACCTTCTGAAGGCAAAGGGAAACACATCAAAGTGCTCAGAAATTTATCATAAGGTGGATATTACTCATTTATCACTTGTCCCTGGGACTGGTATTAAATGCTCAACTGTGCACTGGGTGTTCTAAGAAAGTCAGACTTAAATACTCAGTAGTCACGCTTCTCTGTTAGTCTCCTTGAAGGGGAACATTCATAATTCACCGCTATAAAGTCTGCACTCTAAGAAAGTGTGAAGGCTGAACGCTCACAGCACAGGAGGAGTGGTATGATCCAAATCATGGGACAGGAGGAAAAGGTTTCCAGGCAGAGGAAACAGCCCAAGCAAAGGTGTGGAGATGGGAGTGAGTGGGGTTGCTTTTTGAGGGGAGGGGAGTCAGTATGGTTGAAGTGAAAGACATCAGGAAGTGTGTACGGGCCACAAAGGCCAGGGTGGGAAGTTCGGATTTTATTGCCTTTGAAATGGGGAAGCTTAGGGAGTTCCTGAGCATGAGATGATGAGGTCAGACCTGTATGTGGGGTATGAAAACCAGTGTAAAGTATAGAGGATGGGATGGGGGAGGGAGAGGCTGGCAGCACACCAGCCAGTGGGGGTATCTGTGTTATTTTAGGAAAAAACATACAGACAATATTGAAGACAAGAATGGATTGCACAAGCTAATATGGGGTCACTGGGAGGGTAGGGTTTTTTGGTGATGGTAGAGAGCAAGTTGCTGATGGCCATGCCTGAGTTGAAAGCCTCTAAATGATCATCTCAACCCATGTTTGTGAAGAATGGCTTTAAGGCCTTCAGAGCCCTAACAGTCCCTCCCATAACCTCCCCTGAAAGAGATGGGCAGCTGAGTAATCTGAGGAATGAGGCAGGATTGCACAATTGGAGTTTCCACCTGGGCCTGACCTTGGGACTGGTACCTTCTGTGGGAAGGTGGTGCTGAAAACTTGGATCTCTACTTTCCAATTCCATCAAGGAGATTTCTTAACTGCTCTGGTTAATACTTGGAACCCTGGGCCCTCCCAATGGAGAATAGACTGCTTTGTGAGCTCCATCTGAACCAAGATGGGTTTTGATCAGAAATGAGAGTAACTCTTCATTCACTGTATTCCTTCCTGAACACTTGCCACATTGCTGCCACTTGATAAATATAATTTGCTTTAATCTATGCTCTATCCTTTGTTACCAACTTACTGATGATGAAGCTGGAGCTCAGAGAGACTACTAAACTCCTTTTTTATGGTTTTACTTCCTAGTTTGGACAACAGAAGTAAATCCATTGGTATTATATTAGTGTTTGTCATTCTGTTTCCCTTTCCTTTATAACATGAGCTCATTCTCCTCCCTCCCTCCTCCCTCCGCCTTCCCTCCCCTTCCTCCCCTCCCCCTCCTTCTGAGGTATTAGGACCTTCTCTTTATCTGTCAATTATTTTCATTTATTCCATTGATACTTGGCAGACCCTTTTCATCTTGTAACTCATGTCACTTAAATCTGTTGACATTCTTGTTTACTGTAGTCAGATACCTTGTTCTCATAGTCCTGCAGGCTTATGGCTCTTTGTATCTTTGACTGCCATTTCAGAAGGGAATAGTTAGAAGGGGAACATGGAAATAAATATGTGCTCAGGCCCTCATGTGTAACAGCATTCATTTCAGCTGTTTTTGTAGAGAGTGTGACTATTCAAGCTAAAGTCAAATGGGCTAATTAGAAGTAATAGGCTGATTAGAAAGTGTCATCTAGCGCCTAGAATAGTGAGTGCTCAGTTAATGAGTGGAGATTACATATTATACAAATCAAATAACTTTGATGATGCTCTATAAGTGCTTTAATAATGTGTGTATGTGTGTGTGTGTGTTTTGGGATAGTAAGTGGGAGGAGAAAATGTAGACTTACCATACAAGAAGACCTGAGTTTCATTCTTGGCTCCACAAGCCAAGGTCCTCCTATAACTTCCCCAAGGCTCAACTTTCTAGCCCATAGAGTGGAAATAACAATTAATTCATAAACCCATCCTAGAAAATGTGCTGTATTTTACTATAGTCACCTTCCAAGTATTTTCTTTAGGAAGTCATGCACCAATGCCAGTGTCTAGTCCACACTTCAAAGCAATTTTGGAACTCTTTTTCTAGAAAATGGTCATCAAAGCTGTCATTGTATTACCCTGATGTCCAAAAGTCATCAAAATGTCTTCTTCTAAATATTTCCATTTTCTTTAGGTAAAAAATAAAAGTCCCTGGGGGCCAGACTAGGGAGGGTGTTCCAATAGTTTTTTGTCTTCTAGCTAAAAATTCCCTCAAAGAAGTGCTGTGTGAGCTGGTGCATTTTTGTGATGCAAGAGACATGAGTTCTTGGCCAAAATTTTCAGTTAGGATTTTCCTAACTATTTCTTTCTCAATATTTAGTTGGTCTGCTAGGCTTCTCACAGTCAGATGATTATTGTGACATTTAATTCAATGACTTTTTTGCAATTTTTTCATCATTTCTGCTCATTACTGGCTACCCTGGTCTTCCTTTATAAGCGATGATTTCTCTCCCCCAGAAAAGCCTTTAATCCATTTGTACACTGCCATTTTCTTCATTGTGTTATCTCCATAAACTTGGACTAACATGTCCACTATTTCACTCCCATTCTCACTAAGTTTAACGAGAAATTTATGAATGTTTGTTCATGTTGTAATTCAAGCCCCAACATTCTCATGATGGCACACAAAAACACACAACAACAATAATGGACGTGACTCAGTAAGACACCACCACATGTTGACATGAATGCAACTGTGAGACACTGATATATGAAGGCTATGAAACCTCATCAAGTTGGTTGTACAGTACTGCCAATGTAAGTGCTTGGTGGCAAGTCTGCAAATGGAATTGTCGTGTCATCCCGTGTCAACCTACAGAATTGTTGAAAAATTAGATATGATAACAAGAATAATTTTAATACTAATTTACACCTACTCATTCTTGAATTGTGTTGTTTGCTTCACATACCTTCTCTTAATTATCCCATACAAGGTGGATAATACTCATTTCTCATTTTACCAATGAGAAACATGAGTCTTAGAGAGGTGACGTTGCCTGCCTAAAGTTGCTCACCATGGAGTGGGGGAGGCAGGTGGGATCTACATCAAAGTCTACCTCCCTCAAAGTTCATGATTTTTAACCCCTATGCTCTAAATTTACTGCAGAGCTATAGAAATGATAGCTGTTGTCATTCTGTTCAATAAATTTGGGCAACAATCCTTTATTGATAAACAATGTAGGTTTGGTTTTTAGTAGACATAATCTATCAAAATGAGGTAGCAGTAGGGAAGGGTTGATGAAAAGCTTATACAAGCTTCACTTGTACCTTCACTTGAAAGGGTTGTCCACACAAATGTCTTCTAGCACCAGCCCTCTGTGACACAAGAGTCCTTGGGCTCCTAGCAGTTTCAAACTGTGTAGAAACCCAATTCAAACTGGCTTAAGCTATAAAAGAAGATTTATTGGCTCTTGTAACTGAAAAGTACAAGAGTTTCTGTAATAGTTTCATGTCTCCAGGCAGACATGGACTCAAGAGCCCACAAGATGTCTGGATTCAAGAGCCTAAAAGATGTAGGACTCCCCTTGCACCCCTGGTGTGCTCTGTGCTGATTTCATTCTCAGACACAGTGGCTATCAGTAGCTTCAGGCTTACAACTCTTCTCCCTATTCCCATGGACATTGTGCCTCTTTGCAGCAACTCTCACAAAAGGTTTAGAGTTGATTATCCCAGTCCTGGAGTTTTGGGTTGGGGGGGTCTATCTACATAAATCACATAAAATTGAAAGAGCAAGCAAGGTGGTTTCCCCAAGAACAATCCAAATGCTTAATCTAGGAGATGGGGAAAGGGATGCTGAGCAGTCAAAAAAGAAAGGTGTTTCTCACACCAAGTTCTGAGGGACACCCCCCACCACCACCACCAAGGGCTCTGAGAGCTGTTGAAGTGGGGTGGAAAGGACTCAGCGAAGTCCAGACCCCACATTAAGAAACTCTGAATCATGCAGCTCCAGGGGCACTCTTCAGGTGGCAGAATCTATATACACAAATCACTGTTCAAGTCCTGTTTGGACGGGAGCAGCTCAGTTCTTATCAGTTTTATGTGGGCCACTGTGGGAGATTTTAATTAAATAAAGTGTGAAGAATATTTCATTAACCTGAAGAGGTTTGATGGTGGAGGTGCAAGCATCCTGGGAGGCTGGAAGAGTGAGCTTGTGAGCAGCAGAAGAGAGTCTCTATTTTGCACTCCTATACTGGGCAGGGGGCTTATAAAAGAAGAATGAAGCTGGGAAAGGGAAGTATCTGTAGGGGAGGCTAAGATGAAGTCATACCAGGGCATGGACTGTCCTAGGATGCTAATGCTGTGAGCTAGGAGCTGACTCCAGTGGAAGACCCTGCCAAGGACTTTGGCTTCTTGTATGCTGGTTGTGCTAATAAACCATGGATGGTAACACCTAAGTCAAGTTGTAAGAGATGTGTTTTAGGGTCTTAGAAGATTTATGCCTACACCTCTCTCCTCTGCACCCACCCCTAGGAAAAATAACAATGAGAAAGAAAAGGATATAGCGTGGGAGAGAAACACAGGGTATGGTTTGAAGCAGAAAGAATGGGGGACCCATCTGTTGTCCTGTCTTGCCTCTTTCCTGCCCATTAATGAGAGTTCTTGAGCATCAGCTTGTGTTCCTGCCCCACTGGTCAGCACAAAAGGGGAAGATCCAGAACCTATATGAATGTCTCGAGAGTTAGGACCCAAGGTACCCGCCACAGACCCTGTCCTTGGTCCAGTGAAGTGCTGGTAGATATTTAACAGCCAACTTTTGGTCGGGACTGATTTGTAGCATTTGCTAATATCTGGGAGTATTCACACTACAGATATTAGCAAATGCCACAAATCTCTATCCAACTCTAAGTTTGATGTCCCAATGTGACATCATCAAACTTAGATTTGGGTAGAGATGCACAGTGGAACACTGTTAGAGGTATTTTCACTGCACAGATGCTAACAATGTAAGTGACCTCGAGAATATAGGTAATATCATAGCAAAACATAGTAAGATAAATAGAAAGTGATGGGCCTTGAGTATTTGTTATCTTTGTCTTTAAAGTAAATTAACCATTGTGGTGCATATGTGAAGGGTCAGGAGAAATCTTCTAAATACGGATCAAAATTGTTTTCACATAGTAAATGAGAAAATATCATGAATGTTACATTAATCAGGTGGATAAAAATATCTCCAATTGTATGGGAAGCCCGCACAATGTACTCCAAGCCTGAATCATTGTACACAGTTATGACTTAATAAAAAATAATTAAAAAAAAAATAAAAATAGACAAATTATAAACTATCTATCTTCTTTGGGGAGAAAAAAAATAAGCATGTATATTTGTATTTGAATAAAGAAATCCTGGGATATATAC
>CAUYRH010110395.1:0-47781 GCA_963574655.1 Perodicticus potto
TTGAAATCTCTCCCACTACCAGGAGCTTTGGTGTTTTCTGTAAATCAATTCTGCCTTATCACGGACGGGTGGGAGGGGGGAAATAATGTAATGAAGAATAATAAAATATATGTATTTAAAAAAAAATAAATAAAAAAAAAAGAAAAAAAAAAAAAAAAAAGTAATGAATGTGGAACAATCTTCAGGCAGAAGCAATACCTCATTAAATATCACAACATTCACACAGGAGAGAAACCGTATGAATGTAATAAATGTGAGAAAGCCTTCTCTCAAATACATCACTTATTGTACATGTGAGAATTCATACAGGTGATAAGCCTTATGAATGTAAGGTGTGTGGGAAAGCCTTCTGTCAAAGCTCATCTCTTACTGGTCATATGAGAAGCCATACAGGTGAGAAATCCTATGGTGTTAATGAATGTGGGAAAGCCTTTTCTCTGTTCTCAACTCTTGCTCTACATATGAGAATTCATACTGGTGAAGAACCTTATCAGTGTAGTGAATGTGGGAAAGCTTTCAACCAAAAGTCACATCACATTAGACACCAGAGAATTCATACTCATTAAAGCTCTATAGATGCCTTGGATTAGGAAACCCTTCAGCACAATTTACACTTAATAATATTTCAGAAAATTCATTTTACATTAAGTGACATCAATGTAGGAGATCTTTTAGCAGGAATTCAAATGTAAAACACTGCATTTAATAAGAATAATAGTATAGTGAAATCCTGTCTACTACATAATACTCCCACCACAAACATTATTAATGCTGTAGTTTTAGGATTATTTTCATAGACGCTTGAATCCAGTCATGGATGGAGACTAAGTAGCTTGTTCCTGGAAGTCCTACCAGATGCAGTAAGAAAAGAGGTATAAGAGGTTTGAGGATTTGAAATTAAGAGGCAAAATTATTGACTTTTTTATGTTTTGATACATATGGGACTTTTAAAACTATGATCATCAAAATTGTTGTTGAAGCAGTCATAGGAAATTGAGATTATCGACAGAATAGTGAACTCAGAAATATATCCATGAATTTTGGGGAAATTGGTAATTGATAGAGGTAGTACCCCAAATTGGTGGGCAAATCATGAATAATTTTTAAAAATGGTCTCAGGGTAATTGAGTCCTTATATGGAAAAGTAGTAGATTTCTACCATGATCATACATTCAAAAATTTATTTCTTATTAGTTCCAAATGTACTAAAGACTAAA
Source organism: Perodicticus potto (assembly GCA_963574655.1). Classification (NCBI taxonomy): domain Eukaryota; kingdom Metazoa; phylum Chordata; class Mammalia; order Primates; family Lorisidae; genus Perodicticus; species Perodicticus potto. Next base: position 1,218 of record CAUYRH010110395.1, read on the forward strand.
ATGCAAAAAGTAAAAATGTTGTAAGAGTTTTATAAGAGAATGTTTTTAAATCTTAGGTAGGAAAGAATTTCTGAAACATTCCAGAATACCCAGAATTTCCACCGTTTAGTACAGTAGTATCCCCTTTTCTTCAGGGGATATGTTCTAAGACCACAGTTGGGTACTTGAAACCTCAATAGTACTGAACCTTATATGTACTTTGTTTTTCTCTTATATACACATACCTATGATAAAGTTCAATTTGCAAATTAGACACAGTAAAAGAGCAGTCATAACCATATGCTGTAATTAATGTTATGTGAATATGGTCTTAGAATACTTTATTCTACTTACTTACCTACTTTTGGATTATGGTTGACCATGAGTTAACTGAAACTGTGGGAAGCAAAGCCACAGATAAGGGGAACTATTATATATATACATATACCCAAGAAACTGACACATGCACACAGGGAATTATGTACTAGTCTATAGCTGTGTAATTCATTACAGCATGAGTTATAGTAGCCAAAATTTGAGATACAAATTCCTGTCACTTGTGAAATAAATGAATAAAATGTGATATAGTAATAATAGATAACTCTAGCAGTTAAATACAACAAATTAAGTCTAGATGTATTAAAAGACAAAGATAAAAGAAATCATGTACAATGAAGAAAAATGAAGTGATAAACATATTGTAATTATATGTATGTGAATTTGCATAAAATCAATACTAACAACCCTAACACCTGCCCCCCGCCAAAAAAATAGACAAAATCTGAGCAGATCAAGATAGTGGACTAGAGACATTTCCTTTGCAGCCACTCACAGTGAGATCGGGGAGAAATGTCGCCAGCCACCTTGGGCTGGAGGACCCTGCCCAGAAACTTCACTTCAGGGCATAGGGATGCAGCAGGAGACTCTGGGAGCCAATGAAGAGGTCAGGAGCAGTGGAGAACAGGCACAGAAGACAAGTGCTTGCATGCTGGCAGAGGCCAGCCAGTTCAGTGGTAGTTATCAGACAGTAAAGGCCTACCCTGAGGGATTTTTTTTTTTTTTGGACCTAGACACACTTGCTGGAGTTAGCTTGGGAGATCTTGGGTGCAACCATTGTAGGAGAGCCACCTGAGAGAAACAGCCTACAGGGTCCTAGTGCAAGGCCGGTTCTGGAATGCCTGCTGATCTGGGTAGCCACCTGTGGGGAGACTTGAACAAAATATACTTTATTGGGAAAGCCACTGCATGGCCAAGGGACACTGTTTAAAAAGGTTGAGATGTGTTAAGATTAAGTGCACTGATGAGAACTTCAGGCTTCCAACCCTGCAGGGTTTGAGGGCAAAGCAATCAGGAAGATGGGATCAGGTATCCTCAAGGAAGGTAGTGGCTTCCAGCCTCCATCTTAGACAAACTTATCAACGTCAATATTAACATCTCATACCCTAGAACATCACTTCTTGAACAGGCAATATATGGCAATATTATTTTTTCCTTTCTTTTTAAATTTTTCCCCTCGCTTTTGTGTGTGTGTGTGTTTATAATTTTTCATTGTTTCTTTCTTCAATAGAAATGGCTCCACTTTTGCTATAGTTCTGAACCTTTTATTCTTTTTTTTTTTCAATTTTTTCCCTTAACATTTTCTGTTTGTTAAATTTGTTTTGTTGCATTTTTATTTTTCTATTTTTACTTTCTTCAATAATAAGGGCTCCATTTTTGCTATAGTTTTTCTACCCTTTTTAGTCTTTCTTTCAATTTATCTCCTTTTCTCTCCCTTTGTGTAGAGATTTTTCTACTTTTCTTATCCTTCCCACATAAATTTGTCAAATAACAACTAAGATGTACTGCTGTTTTCTTTATTTTATACCTTATATAATTTTATTGTTCATTTTCTTTATATACTTTTAACATTATTATTTTATCTTTTTTCTGATCAGTTTTATTCTTTGTCAATCTATATTCCATTTAAAGGACAGAGCCTCACTCTGAGGACTGGGCTGGGGTACCACACATTGGCCTGGCTCACGGAAACCTTGATCCCCTAGTCTAGGGGGTCCGTCTAGTTTTGCCCTTTGGAAGGATGCTAATCGTAGTTTCCTACAGCAACATACTGCTGGGGTTTTTTTCTTTTCTATTTGGGGGAGGTGAGGTCTTGTTTTTGTTTAGGCTGGTAAGGAGTTCCTGATCTCTACAGACCCACCCATCCAGTCCCCATCAGAGGCCGAAAATTGTGGATGTGGGTCAAAGTATCCTGCTGAATACCAATATTACTCCTATTTCTCTCTTTCTGTTCTTCTCTTCTTTTTGTCAACCTTTCCTTTTACCCCTCCCCTTATCTTTTCTCTTCTTCTGTCCTATCTCCCTTATTGCTCTTCACTTTTTTCTTCCTTTTGGTCCTATACCAAAAGGATAGTTCAACACTTAAGCACACAGACAAGGTAAATTAAAGATAAGGAGGAAGTGGAAGGAAAAATTAGAGGAAAGAAGCAGACAAGAAGAAAACACTCATGAGGAAGAACCAACAGAAAACCCCTGGCAACATGAAAAACCAGAACAGAGCAACCCCCACACACACAAGGGATCATGAAGATAGCTACTGCAGAGGATTCCACACATAAAGAAATAATAGAAATGACAGAAAGGTAATTTAAAATATGGATGATAACAACAATAAAGGAAATTGCTGAGAAAGTGGAAAATAACCAAAAGGAAATCCAGAAACAGAGCCAAATAAGAGATGAAAGATTTGAAGAACATAGAAAGGATATAGCAGAGCTTCAGGAAATGAAGGAGTCAATCAAAGAACTTAAAGATGCAGTAGAAAGCATCAATAACAGATTAGACCATAAAGAAGAAAGAAACCTAGAGCTAGAGGATAAAGCTCTTTAGCTAACACAGGCAGTTAAAGAGGCAGAAAACAAGAGAAAGAAAGCAGAATGTTCAAAGAATTATGAGACTTCATGAAGGCTTCGAACATATAAATTATATCTATCCCAGAAGGGGAAGAAGAATGCCCCAGAGGAATGGAAACCCTACTAGATGATATCATAAATGAAAATTTCCCAAGTATCACCAAAGATTCCAACATACTCCTTTCAGAGGAATATTAAGCCCGGGGTCATCTCAACTCAAAACAGAGCGTCCCAAGACATGTTGTCATGAATCTATCCAAAGTCAAGAAGAAGGAGAAAATTCTGCAAGCAGCCAGGAGGAAGAGTCAATTGACCTACAGGGGCAGATCCATCAGGGTGACAGCGGATTTCTCAAGTGAAACTTTCCAAGCCTGAAGAGAATGATCATCTACCTTTAACTTTACAATTTTCCGCCCAGAATTCTATATCCTATTTAGGAATATACCTAAAAAGAGAGGTGAAGGATATTTACAAGGAGAAATATGAAACCCTAAGAAAAGAAATAGTGGAAGAAATTAAAAAATGAAAGAACAAAGCATGCTCTTAGCTGAGAAGACTCAATATTGTTAAAATGTCTGTTCAACCCAAAGCAATCTACAGATTCAATGCAATACACATTCAAATACCATCATACTTTGAAGAACTGGAAAAAATAGTACTTCATTTTGTATAGAACCAGAAAAAAAAACATAGCCCAGGCTATTCTTAGTAATAAAAACAAAGCTGGAGGCATCACTCTATCAGACTTGAGGTTATAAGTCCACAGCAATAGTGGACTTGTATGAGCATAGTACTGGCAAAAAAAAAAAAAAAAAGTAGAGCTAGATATTCACATAGACATATGGAACACAATAGCAAACCAAAAGATGAAACCAGTCCTTATAGTGATCTGATCTTTGATAAACAAAAAATAAAGCATATAATGAGAAAAGAATCCACAAATGTTCCTGGGAGAAGTAGATAACCACATGTAAAAGACTGAACACATACCTTTCTTTCCCTGCTTACAAAAATTGACTCAAGATGGATAAAAGACTTAAATCTAAGACAAGAAATGATAAAAAATCTTAAAACAAAGTGTGAGAAAAACTATGATGTCCAACTGGAGAAAGATTTTATGGTGAAGACTTCAGCAACAATTGCAACAACAACAAAAAAATAAACAAATAGGACTTAATTAAGCTGAAAAACTTCTGCACAACAAGTAAAGAAAAAATCAACCTTGGATGTGAGGGCGATCTGGCTGCGACATCTGTCACCCCATTGATTGCCAGGGTTGATTAGGTTGATCTGGCTGGCTAGGCAGGTGTCCCCTTCCTCCCTCACCATGCCATGTGCGTCCCTCCCGAAGCTGCACGCTCGGTCGAAGAGAAAAAGCAACCTTAAGAATTGGAAAAGATATTTGCATATTACAAATCTGACAAATCTAGTTATTCTTGGTAACTAGAATCTACAGAGAACTCAAATTAATAAAATAATTTTTTAAAAGACCAAACAATCCCATCTATCACTGGGCAAGAGACATGAACAGAACCTTCTCTGAGAAAGACAGACAAATGCCTCACACACATTTGAAAAAATGTTCATTGTCCCTGATCATCAGAGAAATGCAAATCAAAACTACCCTCACCTAACTCCAGTAAGAGTAGTCCACATCACAAAGTCTCAAAGCTGCAGAGGCAGGCATGGATGTGGAGAGAAGGGAAAATTATTACACTGTTGGTGGAACTGCAAACTAATACAATCACTTTGGAAGGAAGTATGGAGAATCCTCAAGTCAATCCTCAACTCAAATGAGACTTCCTGTTTGATCCCACAATCCCACTAATAGGCATCTACCCAGAAGAAAAACAATCATTTTATTATAAAGACACGTACACGCTCAGTTTACAATCACCAAAATGTGGAAACAACCTAAATGTCCACCAATCCAGAAATGGATTAAAAAACTGTGGTATATGTATACCATGGCATACTATTCATCCATTAAAAAAGATGAACACTTTACATCTTTTGTATTAACCTGGATGGAGGTGGAACACATTCTTCTTAGTAAAGCATCATAAGAATGGAGAAGCAAAAATCCAGTGTACTTAATACTAATATGAAGCCAGTAGATGACCTAGTACATGCCCCCATAAGAGAAAAATTCAAATCAATTCAAGGTGGGGGGCAGGGGAACAAGGAAGTAGGGAAAGAGGAGGAGGGCATAGGATGAGTGTGCTCCCATTTAATGGGCACAATGTCAAAGTATATGGCACAGCTCTTAGGGGTGGGACACAATTATAAGAGGGACTATACCTAACAAGTGCAAACATTGTAACCTAATTCTTCCTACCCTCAAGTTAACCAGAAGCAATATTTAAAAATAAATAAATAAAAATAGACAAAATCTGGAGATAACCTTCTTCACAAGTGAAGTAGGTGAGGCCTCCCACTCCCTGGGAAGGCATTAAATTTCTTTGTCAGTATTGCATTTTCAATTTATCTGATTAACTTGATGAATTTATCTGGCTAAGTATAATTGTATGTTCTCTTTTGGTGACATAAAATACTAGGTAATGTCACTTTAGGAGTCTGGACTGATCATATAATCTTTCTTGGTTGATGGTTACAGATAGTGAATTTGGAAAGGATCTCATTTTTCAAAATTTCACACTAGCAATTCAGCGGTTTCACTCTGTTCCTTGTGTTGAGGCAAACCTTGGCTTTTAGTGAGCATCTTCACTTTTGTGATATCCCAGGATCCAGATGAAAAGAGAATGGTAAAATGCAAGAGAGAAAAGAATATCTTAGTGCAAACAAGAGGAAGCTTCCTTCCTGTTCCTGAAGTCTCTCAAATGTCACATCCTCAAAGTCTGGCTCTGTAATGTAAATCCAAGGTGGAAGATGGCATGTTTTGTGTCTTTGTCCTTTATTTCTCAGTTTCTTCCAGTCAAATGGAGTAAAAATTTATATTAGATAGTAAGGAGTTAATGGACATAAAAATCATAAAATTGAGAAGGCCCCTTTCTAAAATTATGAGAAATTCTGTTTCATTCTCTCAAACAGAAATAAAGCAAAGGCTGTTCATAGGGGCTAATACCTGTAATCCTAGCAGTCTGAGAGGCTGAGGTGGCTTGCTTGAGCTCAGAAGTTCGAGACCAGCCTGAGCAAGAGTGATACCCTATCTCTACAAAAAATAGAAAAAACTAGCTGGGCATTATAGTGGGTGCCTGTAGTCCTGGCTACTCAGGAGGCTGAGGCAAGAGGAACTCTGGAGCTCAATAGTTTGAGGTTTCTGTGAGCTATGATGCCACAGGACTCTACCCAGGGTAACAGAGTGAGACTCTTATCTCACATCATCATCATCATCATCATCATCATCATAATAAAACAAAACAACAAGAAAAAAAAGAAATGAAGCAGACTTTACAAAGATTTTATGGATAAAATTATAATGATGATATCTCATATATAATGATAACATTAAAGGCAAATGGTACTTACTGGCTATAATCATGCCAATTAAGCTATAAGCTCTGTTTCATTCACTTTTTTGTGAAAACAAGAAAAGTTATTTTAATGGAATATAACCATAACAATTATCTAATATGTCAAACTTTTATTAAAGGTAGAAAAAGAAAGGAAAAAGCACAAAAGTAATGTGATAGAAGTATCAAGAAACCCCCATGATGGTGCTGATGACAGTGATGATGACGGATTAATCCAGCGAAGAGAAGTTGCTAGGAAGGAGAATGAAGAGTTAGATAGGTAAGCCTGTAGCAATACTTACCAGTAGATAATTGGTATTGTACTATAAGACTAATTCTCATTTGGGCAAGCACACATAATTAAGAAATTCTATACTTTTACTAGGGATATCCAACCTAGCCTGGTAATCAGAAAAATGCAAAGTAACAAACAATGAGATGCCATTTTTTTCTAATCATAGTTTTCTAACAAAATTATACCCAGTGTTGGGAAATGTGAGATAAAAGGTACTGGCTGTCTTCCTAAAGGAAAAGAGATCATTTTATCACAAAGTCACCTGACCTTGCATGTTTATTGCAGCACAATTCGCAATTGCAAAGATTTGGAATCAACCTACACGCCTACTGGTTCATGAGTGGATTAAGAAAATGTGAGATACACGCACACACACATACACCCATTCTATGGATTACTACTTAGCCATACAAATGAATGAAATAACGTCTTTTGCAGGAACTTAAATGGAACTGGAGATCATTATTCTAAACAAAGTATCTCAGGAATATAAAAACAAATACCTCAAATACTCTCTAATAATCGATAGCTTAAATAATGGGCACACATAGGTACAAAGAGATGTAAATATCATTCAAATCCAGGAATGGGTATACTAGAGCCCTGACTTAAGCAATAATACAAGGTATACACATAACAAAAGCATCTGTACACCCTTAATATTTTAAAATTTATAAAAGTAATTACAATTTTTTGCTGGTGCACCCCATTTTTATATTAGGACTAGATACAGGGCTAGGAGTATACAAAAATTACCAGATTATTTTCCAACAAAATAATAACTAACTTGAACTTCACAATTTTTAAATATATATAATGACACATAAGGATTTTTTTTTTTTTCTTTTGAGACAGAGCCTCAAGCTGTCACCTTGGAGTCTCCTGCCTCCGCCTCCCAAGTAGCTGGGACTATAGGCGCCTGCCACAACGCCCGGCCATTTTTTGGTTACAGCTACCATTGTTGTTTGGTGGGCCCGGTCTGGATTCGAACCTGCCAGCTCAGGTGTACATGGCTGGCGCCTTAGCCCACTGAGCCACAGGCGCCGAGCTGACACATAAGGATTTTTAAAGTAAATTTTTTCCCCAAATGTTTGCCCAGTGTCCTCTTACATTCATATTATATGCCCCCCATGCTATTTTTAAAACTTAATTTGCATTAAACATTGTTATATTTTAAGAAAAAATCCAAAAAGGGGGCAAATTCTAATTATTACTTTCATGCCTAAGAGTCATGGCTTGGAGGCAGTGAGCTCCACCTTTTAGCACAGCAAGTTCATCTCCCATTATTAGCTTCCATGTATTTTACATTTGTCCTTTCAAGTTCCTAGGAACTGCATAGACACCATGTGCTTCTTCTTAGCTCACATTCCATTCCCTAAGTAGAATGGTTTTTTCCCACTTATTTTAGGCCAGGTGAGCCCTTTTTATATTTTTACTTTTATATAAAGCCTTCCTTGTGCTTAGATAGCATAACTTTTCCTAAATCACCTCTTACATATTACACAGTATATTTTTACTTTTATATAAAGCCTTCCTTGTGCTTATATAGCATAACTTTTTCTAAATCATCTCTTACATATTACACAGTTCTTTTTATGTTGTTGGCACCTCAAAAATGTTTTTCAAATTAATAAATGAATTGAGATAGGGAAGAGTAGCAATTTTATAACAATTGTGTTTTTGTCAGTAGAATTATTAGAAAACATTGGCTTTTTAATAGATTTTTAAAAGCAGAAGTCCTGAGTTTGCACATAAAGAAAGTAAAGAATAAAAATATAAAATAGATCTCAAAAGAATCTGTGATGACACCAATGTTTCAGGAGCCCAATTTACTGACTAGTGATCTACTACCAGTGAATGATGGTAGCACTTTAAGTAAAATAGATCAAGATAAAGGAGAGAAAAATATACAAGTTCTTTAATTTCTCTGTGAAGGAACATTAGCAGTGGTTACTTTTTCTGGAAATAGAATAGTGTAGCCTTCCAAAGCTAGAGAATTCTCAACAATATTAATGCTGCTGAAAGACTTATTACCATAAAGATTAGAGACTTTGAAAAGGAAAAATTTCAATAAATAGTCACCATGATACCTGCCTGTCATAGATAAACACACAGTCCTTAAAAAAAAAATTTGCTGGGAAAGGCAATAGAAAAGTACATCCTGAGTGAAGAATATAGGATTCAAGGGAACTTTCTTTCATTTTTTATTTTACAATGAAAATTTTAAAAATATTTTGTGTGGTATTGACAAAAGAATGGGTATGTGAAATTTACTTTGGTTTGTAAGGCTGCATTAGAAAGCTTCATAGATTATCTTTTAAGGATGTATAGTAAGCTAATTATCCTTAGAACTTCTATTTATGTTGAACTTTCTAGTAAGAGGTTGATCCTCTTCTATAAAATAACTAACATGTTGCCTACCTTGCAGAATTGTTATAAGCATTAAAATTAGTTTGCACATGTACAATGCTTCATCTAATGCCACGTTAGTTCTTAAAATCTCAACAAATAACATCATTAAACAAATTTCCCTCGGGAGTCAGATTGAAGATGGTGGCCGAGTAGCAGCTTCTGTGTAGCCAGGTACAGGTGAGAATGGACAGAGAGGACCCTAGTCATCTTTGGCCAGTAGGTTTGCCCAGAGGCTTACCTTTGGTGATACAGGAGGTCAGTGAGAGACTTCTGGACCCCACCAGGAGGACAGAAGTGATGGAAAACTGGCAAGTGGTGGGTGCGTTTGTTCAGTCAGAGGCTGCCTGCTGCTGTAACCACAGCAACTGCGAGACTGCAAGCAGAAAAATCCTTACCTGGGGTTGTTTTGGTTTTTTTGGACTTGGACGCTCTATTGAACTGCCTTGGGAGAACTTGGGCCTGTGTGCGGATGACTTTGGCTGTTGTCTGGGGCCCCAGACTGAGCTGCTGAGCTGGAAAGGAGCTAATATCGTTCAACTGTGGGCTGCCCCTGTGTGTTGCAAGGCCGGATTGGCTGGGAGACCTTGAACAAGTAATCTAGTGACTGAGCTCCCCAAAGTGGGGATTGAGACGCTGGGCAAGTGCGGAGATGCAAGTGTTTGTCAAATTGACACCCGCAGCCCTCAGGGACATAGAAGGAGACTGGATTTGATGCCTGGATAAGCAGACAGCTACGCCAGGAGAGATCCCAGGGATAAGTGCTTTCCCTGGAAAGCTTCTGCTTGGCCAAGGTTTATGGCTTGGAGTATCTTTTGAGTGGGCTGAGGAGTTATTTGGACTCCCAAGCCTGGAGGGTCTGAGTAATCAGCAGAGGCCTCCAGTCCCCATCTCATACAGCTGTATCAACATTGTGATTAACATCTCATACCTCAGAAGATCACCTGTTGCCCGGTCAATACTTAGCAAGATATATATACTGTTTGGTTTCTTGGTTGTGGGGTTTTTGTTTTTGTTTTTTGTTTTTAATTTCAACAATTTTCCTTGGCATTTTATTCTTTTTTTTTTTTCACCATTCTATTTTAAATACAATCTTCCATTTTTGCCTTCTTCAACAATTAGAATTTCATTTTTGCTAGTGTTTTTGTCCCTAGTATTTCCCTCCCCCCCCTAATTTTATCCCATAAGTGTTTTTGCTTGCTTGTTTTGGTTTGAGTTACAGTATTTTTGTCTTTCCTCTCTACCTGGTGGAGGTGGGGTATTGTGTCTGAGCTGGCTGGCAAAGAGCTGTTGTCCTTAAGGGAATCACCCAACCCAACACCCCCGGAGGTTGGGGGTCTTTAAGGTTGGGCTTTAGTACCCTACTACACACCTATATTTCTCTTGTTTCTCTCTTTCAGTGCGTCTCTTCTTTTTGTCAGTATTTCCTTTTACTCACCCCTCTCCTTTCTCTCTTTTTTTTTTTTCTCTCTTCTTTAAATCTTTTTTCCCTTTGTGCTCTTCAATCTTTTCATCCTTCTGGTGTCGCACCAGGAAGACTCATTAAAACTTTAGGCCAGTGCTACAGTAACTTAAAGAGCAAGAAGAAGTGAAAGGAAAATTAGGGTAAGGAAACAAAAACAAGAAAGCACTCGTGAGGAAGAATCAGCAGAAAAATCCTGGCAACATGAAATCCCAGGCCAGAGTCACCCCTTCTAGGGATCATGAGACAGCTACTATAGAAGATTCCTCCTATAAAGAAATGTTAGAAATGACAGAAGGGGAATTTAAAATATAGATAATGAAAACAATAAAGGAAATTGCTGAGTAGAAAACAATCAAAATGCAATGAAAGAAATTGCTGAGAAAGTGGATAATAACCAAAAGGAAATTCAAAAACAGAATCAAATAAGAGATGAATGATACAAAGACTACAAAAAGGATATAGCAGAGCTGAAGGAACTGAAGCAGTCAATTAGGGAACTTAAGGATGCAATAGAAAGTATCAACAACAGATTACATCATGGAGAAGAAAGAGTCTTAGAGGTAGAGGATAAGGTTCTTGAGACAACTCAGATAGTTAAAGAGGCCAAAAAGAAGAGAGAGAAAGCAGAACATTCACTGACAGAATTATGGGGCTTTATGAAGCATTCAAACATATGAGTTATAGGTATCCCTGAAGGGGAAGAAGTATGCTCCAGAGGAATGGAAGCTGTTCTAGAGAATATTATAAATGAAAATTTCCAAAATATCACCAAAGATTATGACATACTCCTTTCGAAGGATATCAGTCCCTGGTCGCCTCAACTCAAATAGAACTTCTCCAAGGCACATTGTGATGAATTTATCTAAAGTCAAGACAAAAGAAAAGATCTTGCAAGTTGCCAGGAGTAAGCGCCAACTAACCTACAGGGCAAACCTATCAGGGTGACCATGGACTTCTCTAATGAAACTTTTCAAGCCAGAAGACAATGGTCATCTATCTTTAACCTACTTAAACAGAACAATTTCCAGCCCAGAATTCTATAACCCTGCCAAGCTAAGCTTTGAAATTGATGGAGAAATCAAATCTTTTATTGATATGCAAATATGGAGGAAATTTGTCACAATAAGACTAGTTTTAGAGGAAATATTTCAACCTGTCCTACATACTGACCATCACAATGGACCTTCAGCAAAGTAAACACCCAGAAAATATAGGACAAAACCTAGTTTCCCCAATTATGCAAAAGAAAAAACTAACCAATGGACTTTCACAAAATAAGATGAATAGAACGCTACCTTACTTATCAACTATCTCAATAAATGTCAATGGCTTGAATTCCCCACTGAAGAGGCATAGATTGTCTGATTGGATTAAAAAACACAAGCCATCTATTTGCTGTCTGCAGGAAACACACCTCATGTCAAAAGACAAAACTCAGAGTTAAGGGTTGGAAGTCAATTTTTCAGGCAAACGGAACTCAGAAGAAAAGAGGGGTTACGGCTCGGCGCCTGTGGCTCAACGGGCTAAGGCGCCAGCCATGTACACCTGAGCTGGCGGGTTCAAATCCAGCCCAGGCCCTCCAAAAACAACGATGACGGCTGCAACTAAAAAATAGCCAGGCATTGTGGCGGGCGCCTATAGTCCCAGCTACTTGGGAGGCGGAGGCAAGAGACTCGCTTGAGCCCAGGAATTGGAGGTTGCTATGAGCTGTGATGCCACGGCACTCTATCCAGGGTGACAGCTGGAGGCTCTGTCACAAAAAAAAAAAAAAAAGAAAAGAGGGGTTACAATCTTATTCTCAGATACATGTGGATTTAAAGCAACTAAAGTTAAAAAAGATAATGATGGTCACTTCATATTGGTTAAGGGAAAAATACAACAAGAAGACATTTAAATTTTAAATATTTATGAACCCAATTTAAATACTCCCAGACTCTTGAAACAGACCTTGCTTAGTCTGAGCAATACAATATCCTATAACACCATAATAACAGGGAACTTTAACACCTCTCTCTCAGAGCTGGACAGATCCTCTAAACAGAAATTAAATAAAGATATTAGAGATTTAAATGAGACTTTAGAACAACTGTGCTTGATAGATGTATATAGAATGCTCCATCCCAAAGATATAGAATATACATTTTTCTCATCATCCCATGGAACATTCTCCAAAATTGATCATATCCTAGGACATAAAACAAACCTCAGCAGCATCAAAAGAATTGAAATTTTACCTTGTATCTTCTCAGACCACAAGGCACTGAAAGTGGAACTCCAACAAAAACGCTCAACCTCACACAAAGGCATGGAAGTTAAACAACCTTATGCTGAATGATATTTGAGTGCAACAAGAAATAAAAAAGGAAATCATTAACTTCTTTAAGTAAAACAACAATGAAGATACAAACTACCAAAATCAATGGGATAGCAAAAGCAGTCCAAAGAGGAAAATTTATCGCTTTAGAAGCCTACATTTGAAAAACAGAAAGAGAGCATATCAACAAACTCACAAGCCATCTAATAGAATTGGAAAAAGAAGAACAATCTAAGCCTAAACCCAGCAGAAGAAAAGAAATATCCAAAATTAAATCAGAGATCAATGAAATTGGAAACAAAAGAATCATTCATAAAATTAATGAAACAAGGAGTTGGTTTTTTGAAAAAATAAATTAAATAGATAAACCTTTGGCCAGACTAACTAGAACTTAAAAGGTAAAATCTCTAGTAACCTCAATGAAAAATGATGAAGGGGAAATAACAACTGATGCCACAGAAATACAGGAGATTATCTCTGAATACCGCCAGAAACTTTATGCTCAGAAATTTGACAATGTGAAGGAAATGGATCAATATTTGGAATCACACCCGCTTCCTAGACTTAGCCCAGATGAAACACATCTCCTAAACAGACCAATTTCAAGCACTGAGATCAAAGAAACAATAAAAAATCTCCCAACAAAAAAATGCCCTGGTCCGGATGGCTTCACACCAGAATTGTATCAAACTTTCAAAGACGAGCTTACTCCTATACTACAGAAATTATTCCAAAAAATTGAGGAGGAAGGAATCTTCCCCAATACATTCTATGAAGCAAATATTACCCTGATACCATGTATAGACCCAACTAAAAAGGAGAATTTCAGACCAATTTCACTAATGAATATTGATGTAAAAATTTTCAACAATATCTTGGCCAATAGATTACAGCTTATCATCAAGAAAGTCATACATGATGATCAAGTAGGTTTCATCCCAGGGATGCAGGGTTGGTTTAATATTCGAAAGTCCATAAACATTATTTACCGTATCAACAGAAGCAAAACCAAGGACTATATGATCCTCTCAGTAGATACAGAAAAAGTATTTGATAAAATTCAGCATCCTTTTCTAATTAGAACACTGAGGAGTATAGGTATAGGTAGCACATTTCTTAAATTGATCAAGGCTATCTATGATAAACCCCAGCTAATATTTTACTGAATGGAGTAAAAATAAAAGCTTTTCCTCTTAGAACTGGAATTTTTTAATTGTTTATAAAATACATAATAGTCAACAAGATAATTTAAATATGTTTCCCAAGAAAGAAACATGAAAATTGTCAAGTAACTGGCCCAGTCGTGGATTATACTCATCTGTAGATCTTGCATATTGTGTGAATGACATCTGAAGGTGGGCTCTTGTACTGAAATTCATTTGTAGTGATACCTGTACTGTTTTATGAAGATGAAAATTTATGTCTAGTGAATTTATCACCTTGTTGATTAATAGTAACTTATTTATAATCAGTTATTTCTAAAGAGTCTATCCTAATTGAGGAGTAATTAAAACTGAGTAAAAATGATCATTTTCAACTTGTCACTTTACTGAATAATTTCTAATATACTTTTCTATAATATTCAGCAGAGTGACCAGTAACAGACATTTATCATTTAGCAGAATGTTCTTTTATCTCTGCCTTTCAAGTATACATGTTCTTTGAAAAATATTGAAGTGAGAAATTTAAAACCTGAGTATGGAAAGAAAAAAATATTCAGGAACACAGAAATTTTATTAGGGTAATAAACTGACATCTGAGCTTTTTGTTTTCTAACAAAATTAATTTTAAGATAAGTCTATTTAACTGCAGGTTTGCCTTAAAACAAGAAGAGAAGAGAAGAAATGCTGATAGGTTATATGAAAAAAGCAAGGTAAAGTTAAGAAAATCAGAGCAATATATAAAAGAAGCTGAAATGAAGCAACAAATTAGACAGACTCTGAGTACCCAGGATATGGAATTGAAGACTGTGAGAAAGAATTTGAATAAGGTAAATTAACTTTTGGTAAAAATTTCATATTTCTATGTCTATATCATCAGTATTTCTTATAATATTCCTTTGATTTGATATATATCATTGAGTTTTAAAGTAAAACCAAAACATGATCTCTTAAAAATGAACTATGACACTTATAACTAAAATTATTTATTATAGATCTTGGCATCTAATGGGTACTGAGTATGTTTCTGAATGAAGAATTGAAGTTGAATATCATCACATATAAATGTTAATTTAGGCATTTTCATGTTAAAATACAAAGTAGATTTGAAACTATAATTAAATGAGGTAAGTGTTTTGCAGAGAAATTTTATTTCACAATATTGCATCTGCTTAGAACAGCTACTTTTGCTCCTTTGAAAGCAATGAGATGCTATGATATATACTTAGTGATTTTCAATAAATGTTTTATTTGTAATAAAATTATTGTATTTTTCCTATTTCACATTTATTACCATTTCAAACGTTATGAAAAAGAAATAAGTTATTCTGATAGTGAGTAATCTTTCATTTTCTAAGAGGTCTATAAACTTTTTTCTTATTTATCATTAGTGTTTTGAAATATATGGCTTCTTTTATATGTATATATTTACACCAAAGATGTTACTATGATTTCATAGAGAATCCCTGGTAGAAATGGAGCAGAAGATCTAATGAAATCCTGCAGCTGGCTTCTATTTTAGTCTTTCCTTTTCACACTTGTGATGACTACATGAGTTCATTGATATAAAAAGTACTTAGTATAATGCTTAAATTTATCATTTATCAATATATGTAATTCTTACACCTGACCATGAAAATGTTAGGAAAGTAGAATATCTGTAGAACTTTTTCAGGAAAAAGGAACTCAAAGAACATTGGGAAATTTTATTTTTCCAATTAACTTTTGGTAAAAAGTTCACTGGTGCATGGTTGGTTCAGTGGTAGAATTCTCATCTGCCAAATGTTTGCAGAGCTAAGGCTCTTACTCTAGGTTGGATATATAGATACCAGAGTATATACCCAATTTTTTATGTAGTCAAAGATTTTAATCCTTCATGCCTTTGTCATGATTCAGAGAAAGTCTTTCCGATTCTCAAATTCTTAAAAATTGGCCAGTGTTTTTTGCTTGTTGTTTTTTGGTCTTTTTTTTTTTTTTAATGTCTTCAAATTAATTTTTCAACTCCTGGCAATTTATACTCTGTAAGGTTTGAGGGTTTGATCAAACATCTTTTCTAACAGGATATCCACTGATTGCAACCATTTCATTGTACATACAGGTTATTCCTTAATTTTAGAGAAAAGCATGATATATCATTTTATTGAGTACTAGCTAAAAGTTTCCTTTGTTTTACTTAGATTTCTCATAGTCATGAAAGAGAAAATAATCTATTGCATGAAGATCACATGCAGGATGCAACTGCCAGTCTAAGATTAGAAAGAGAGCTAATAAAAAGTGAGAATGAGAAAAAAGTACAGAAATATCTTGAAGATCTCGAACATATAGAAGAAAGGAATAATGACCTTCAAAAGGCCTTAAAACTGAACGAGGACACTTTAACAAAAATACTATCCCTGTATAGTGAAGAGCTCAGGGGTCTGAAAGATGAAAATGCAATACTTAACTCTAAATTGGAGACAGAAAAACAAAAGAATGAAAGACTGGGACAGGAAATTGAATCCTGCCTTTCTAGACTGGCTCATGCTGAACGCAATTGTGATCAAAGTGAAACAATGAAAAGAGACCTAGAACTTAACTTCCACAGTGCAGGAGGTGACTGGTTGGGTTTACAGAAAAATCTGAATGTTCAAATTAAATATATTCTTCAACAACTCAGTCAAGCTAAGAATAAATGCAGTACCCTTGAAGTTGAGCTTGATCACACAAAAGATGCACTGACAGAAAAGACATTGATTATAGAAGGTATACAACGAGCTCTGAGACAAACAGAGTGCAAAAAGAAAGAAATTGAGCAAATGTATGAAAATGATCGAAGTCAAATGGATAAATATATTATAAAACAGAAATCTCTAAAGGAGAGATTATGTGCATTAGAAAGTGAAAATATGTTGCTTCAACAGCAACTGAAAGTTGCTCATGAGAAAGCTGATATTAAAGAAAAGACAATGATTGAGATGCAAGATCAATTTCATGACATTGTAAAAACACGTCGAGAGAGGAGTGAAAAGCAAAGTCTTATGTTAGTAGAGAAAAATAGAGAGTTAACCGATGAATGTAATCATTTGAAAGAAAAACAGTATGAATACGAGAAAGAGAAAGCAGAAAGAGAAGTAAGCATCAAGAGAGATAAGTTTTTTCCGACTTCCTAAAAGAAAATTTAAAGTAATATTAGGTTATGACTAAATGTTGAATCTACTTGAAAATTAAAATATATAGCTTAAAAATGTATTGACTATATGAGCATAGAATCATACCTTGTTAGGTAAGAATTGAGAGAGATTGTGTGGCTTAGGAAATGTTAAGAGTTTAAGTTACACATTGTTGAATAGAAATAGACTAATATTAAAAATATATTTTTATAATGCTGAAAAATTATTTTAGTGTCTTTATGTTGCCTCAAGACTATGATGAACCAGTTAAATAGAAATGGTCATACCCGAAATGAGTATTTTGAAATCCAGATAGGTGACTTTGGCAGTTAATTTCAAATTTCCCAGATGATGTGTATTGCTATACCTCATAATACTTCTCCTTATACATTTTATTGATAGTTAATATAAATGTAGTTTATCATGTCAATTTTTCTTAAATCTGAAAATTGTTTTGTCTCAAATTGTGTTTTGTTATGACCACTGTATTATTTCAAGTGAATTTTAGCAAAACCGTATTTGATTTAGTCATTCTACTGATATTTACAATTGACTTTGAATATTTTCAAAAATAATTTGCTCATAATTTTCATTTCAAGGCCCATAATATCAAAATATAATATATTTTCATTTATATCATTTGCTATAAATTTTTCCAATACAAGAGTAATTGTAGTTGTTATCTATCTGTGATTTATTAGTTTGGAATTAGACCTCCATTTTCAGAGTAGTGAGGAATGGCAGGGTTCACATATAGTGTGAATGAAGTGAGTAAGGAAGAGAGTTATAGGAGGTGGAGGCCAGATTTCCTGGGTTCTCAAGGGCCGTTAGAATTTTACCTTTATTCTGAGAAAGGAATCTGTTGGAAGGAATTGAGCAGAGGATTAAAAATGTAAGAAACTCTGGGGTTGATTTGAATAGGGAAAGCATTTCACAATGTAGGACTTAACCAGCACCAATCCCACCCACATACCTATTCCTTTTTGAGAGGTCGATGGGTAGTTAAGCATTTCACATTCACCACAGGAGGAATGAATAGTGGACTGAATCTGTGAGTAACAGAAAACTGATTTGGCAGGAAAATAACACTTCCAACTTCAGTGATAAACAGAACTGTGTACACAAAAGGAAAAGAAAGTGAATCAATGTTTGTGGTGATATTTTTCAAATATATATATTATGAGTTAAATATTGTTAATGTAATTTAAAAATAAGATTATTTAAAACAAAAATATCTTATCAGGCATTTGTGACACAACTTCAGCAAGAACTGACTGATACTCTACAAAAGCTAGCTAGCTCAGAGACTTCGCTAGACATTACATCATGTCACAGTCATTTAGAAGACAAGGCCCAGAATTCAAAGATCTTAAGTCAGATCACAAGTCAAGTACGTATGAATTTTAATAGTTCAACAGTTCATCTAGAGCTGTTCAATAATATAAAATGTTTTAGGATACTAGTTTCAGTGGACAGCTTTCTTTTGTATTTTCATTATAATTAGATTTTTACTATTTTATTAATAATATCTTTATAATGCACTTATTCTTAAACTCTGCCTTTCATTCTGCTATTTTTCTTATAATTACATATATAGTGGAAAGTGGACAATTATACATCATTCTTCAAAGTTGTTGAGAGACTTGTTTCCTATTAAAAAGTATTTTTTAGTGATTTCTGTATCAGCATGGTGAGGCAAACCAGATTAAATCAGAGGATAATGTCTAATGGAATATTCCAGAACATAGTGTTATTTCTTATCTTACTTCTGTAACTGGATATAGAATCTGTGTATATTTATTTCATGGATTTCAGGTTAACTTGTACAATGCAAATGTTTTAGGCTAATTTATGAACACTTTGCAACATCAGTTTCCTTCATTTTCCTCTCATTTTAATTGTAAAAGCATGGAAACACTCAGGTCATGTATACTAAGTATATCCAAAAGAGAATTAAGAAAATTGTCCAGACCCTGCCATTGGATTTTTAAAAACATCTTTATTGAAATCCTATTGGTATAGCATGTATTTCACCCACTTAAATGTCTCTTAGCATATTCATAGAGTGGTGTAACGATTACTACAATACATTTAAGAACATTTTCATCATCCTGAAAAGAAACCGTGAATCCCATAGCCATCACCTCCACCTTCCCCAGTCCTAGGCAACCACTACCTACTTTTGCCTCCATGGATCTGCTTGTTTAGACATGTCATGTAGTGTATGAAGTCATATAATATGTAGTCCTTAATCACTGGCGTTTTTAACATAGCATAAATTTTTTCTGGGTTCATCTGTGTTGCAGCATGTATTGGTACTTGTTTTCTATACCAGTTTCACATTAATCACGTGATGGATCATTCAGTCTTTAGGTTTATTCTATTTTTGGCTATAATGATACTGCTGCTATGAACATTCATTTAGAAATTATTCTGTGGATATATGTTGTTTGTCTGAGTCAGTTGATAATTTCACCATCCCTTCGCCTTACTCAGGCTGTTCATGCTGCCTTTTCAGTTTCTGGTCATCTAGCCTCATTCATTTAGAACTGGCACACAATTTCCCCTTTTTCATGAAGATTTTTCTGCCTGGTCTATCATTGACCAGGTATTACAGCACTAACTTATTCTGCACTTGTCCTCTAGTCTGTGCAGAATAAATTAGCCCTTAATTTTGTATTACTTTTCTTTTTTTCATCAGAGAAAATCTTGTCTAATTATAAATTTGCCTAATTGGGGAATAATACCTGATATGCATGACATTTACTCTTGTATAAATTGAAAAGATTTTAGCTTAACAGTTGTTTAAATAAAATTCAGTCCTTTATACTCTATCGATAATTTCTTCTCTGAGATACTGACATAAAGTTTTATTCTAAGTATATTTTAAGAAGTGAAACATAAAATTACAACTACTTAATGTAATAGAAGAGCGTTGTTCAACCAAATGCTGAAGTTTGGCCCACTTTGAAAAAAATTTACATTTGCCTTCCCGGAATTTATAGACTGGTCGCATTGTACCAGTTGTAAAGCTCTGGCTGCAGCCTGTCTGATGTGCCACACCACATAACCACAACATGCTCATCAGAGTGCTTGCTAAATGCAGCCCAACATACAACACAGTTGCTGGCAATGAATTCATGTAAGAACCGTGATTTAGCAACCTAGTCCAATGTGTTCAGGTCAATGGCATTAGCCTGCCTCTGATGGTCTTGTAAGTTCCCTATTACCGCAGGAGGTACTTTGCACAACATGATACATGACCATTAGCCACTGAGAACTACAGAGAGAAGTAAGCTATTATATACATTCTCATAAATGGACAAGCATACTATTAGTGGAATTGCTGAAAGTTCTCTGAAGTATTGGGGATGTATCCTGGGCCTCATGCTCCCCATTTGTTGCCACTTTTAATGATGTGAAGACTGATGCAGTGCAATTGTAGAAGACCACTTACATGGGCATGCTACTTGCCTAAAATATAAAATTTTCTTAGAACATTAAATACAACAAAATTAATGGCGATAATAAATACTACTTATCACTCACTATGTGCCTCCTACTGCTCAAAATATTTTATATGTATTTTCCAATTCAGTCTTCCCAATAGCCCATGAAGTGGATACTATTATTCCACCGTTATTTTTCCCTGTTGCCTGAGCTTTGTCACTTACACTTTTTATTTGTAAATATTTTTCATTTCAGATTACTATGAGGGTACATATGATTAGATAACATAGTTTGCTTTTGTAAGGTTAAAGTCCAAGTTGTAGCTGTGTCCTCCACCTAGGAAGTATGCCATATACCTGTGCCATGTACCCATTGGGTGGGAACTTCCTCAATCCCTCCCCCCAATCTCCCCTACTTCAGTTTGAGTTTTTCTCTCATGAGCACATGTAGTTGTTAGTCTGCTTGTTTCAATTTTGTAACAAGTACATGTGATACTTGTTTTTCTATTTTTGTGATGCTTTCCTTAAGAGAATGTTCTCCAAATCCATCCAGGTTGTTACAAAAGATAAAAAATCTCCACCATTTTTATGCCTGAATAGTATTTCAAGATATACATACACCACAGTTTATTAATCCATTCATGTGTTGAAGGGCAGTTTGGGTAGTTTCCACATCTTTGTGATTGTGAACTGAGCTGCTGTAAACATTCAATTGTAAATGTCCTTATGGTAAAATGGCTCTTTTTCTATTGGGTAGATACCTTATAATGGGATTTCAGGATAAAATGATAGCTCTACTTTCAGTTCTTTAGGAATCTCCATATTTCTTTCCATGGAGGCTGTACTACCCTGTAGTTCCACCAGCAGTGCATGAGTGTACCCTTCTCTCCACAACCCCCACCAGCATCTGTTGCTTAGGGACCTTATGATGTGATTGTTCTCATTGGGGTTAGGTAGTATCTCAAAGAGGGTTTGATATGCATTTCTCTGATGATTAGGAATGATGAGCATTTTTTCATGTTATTCTTGGCCATTTCTCTGTCCTCATGAGAAAAGATTCTGTTCATGTCTCTTGCCCAGTTTTTAATGGGGCCATTGGCTCTTTCTTGTGGATTTTAGAGTTCTTTGGAGAGTCTGGTTATTCACTCTTATATTTGTAGCATGCAAATATCTTCTCCTATTCTGAAGGTTGTCACTCTGCTTTATTGATCATGTCCTTGTATCTGCTGAAACTTTTTTACTTGAGCAGGTCGCGTTTATTTGTATTTGTTGTTGCTGTGATTGCCAGTGTGTTCTTCTTCATAGATTCTTTCCTTAGGCTGATAAGATTAAGAGCTTCTCCAACACTTTCTTCTAGCGTATTTATAATTTCATGTCTTAGATTTAGGTCTTTTATCCATCATTTGTTAATTTTTCTAAACAGTGAGAGGTGTAGGTCTAATTTCAGTCTATTACATGTGACTAACCAGTTCTCCCAGCACCATTTGTTGAATAGGGATTCTTTTCCCCAGTCTGTTTGTGTTTGCTTTGTCAAAGATCAATGGCAATATGAGGCTGGTTTCATGTCTAGATTCTCTATTCTGTTCCATAAATCTATGTCTCAGGTTTTATGTGAATACCATACTGTCTCATAGCCTGAAGTCTGGTATGTGAACAACCTTCAGTTCTTATTTCATAGAATTGCCTTGGCTATTCAGGGTTTTTTCTGGTTCCATACAAAACATGGAGTATGATATTGGAATTTTAATGGATATTGCCTTAAATCTAAACATTGCTCGGGTAGTCTACACATTTTACAATGTTAATTCGTCCAGGCCAGGAGCATGATATGTTCTTCCATCTGTAAACATTCTCTGCTATTTCTTTTCTCAGTATTTCTTAGCTATCTCTGTAGAGATCCTTCACATCCTTTGCTTAATATATCTCAAAGTATTTAATTTTCTCTGATGCTACTGTGAAGGGTATTATATTTTGATTTGATTCTCAGCATGACTGTCGGCATATATGAAGTCTACTGATTTGTGTACAATGATTTTATATCCTGAGACATTACTGTATTTCTTGATCATTTCCTAAGAGTTCATGGTTGAGTACTTGGTGTTTTCTAAGTATAAGATTACATTATAAGCAAAGAGTGATAGTTTGACCTCCTCTGTCCCCATTTGGATCCCTTGATATCCTTCTATTGTCTGATTGCATACACTATGACTTCTACCACTGTGTTTAATGGTAGTGGTGACAGTGGACCATCCTTGTATGGTTCTAGTTCTAAAGGGGAATGCTTTCAGTTTGTCTCTATTCAATATGATATTTGCTGTGGGTTTGTGGCAAATGGTTTCTGTCAGGTTAAGGAATGTCCCATCTATGCTAATTTTCTTAAGTGTTCTTACCAAAAAAAGGATGCTAAATTTTTTCAGATGCATTTTCTTCAGCTAGTGAGAGGATCATGTGGTCTTTGTTCTTTCTTCTGTTTTATGTGGTGAATTACATTTGTAGATTTGTATATCTTGGACCAGCCCTGCATACCTGAGATGAAGCCCACCTAGTCATCATGAATTATTTTTTTGATGTGTAGTTGATTCTGCTTCCTAAGATTTTGTTGAACACTTTTGCATCAATATTCATCAATGATAGTGACCTGTAGTATTTTTTTATTGTTGTGTCCTTTCCTGATTGGGTATCAGGATGGTATTTGCTTTGTAGAAAAAGTTGGGGAGGGTTCTCCCCTCTCAATGTTATGGAATAAATTCTGAAATACAGGTAAAAGCTCTACTTTAAATGTTTGATAGAATTCTGGTGTGAAACTGGTCCACAATTTTGTTTTTTTCTTTTTCTTTTCTTTTTTTAAACAATCTCACTTTGTTGCCCTTGGTAGAGTGCCATGGCATCAAAGCTCACAACAACCTCAAACTCTTGGGCTCAAGCAATCCTCTCACCTTACTCTCCCAAGTAGCTGGGAGTATGCCTGCCACAATGCTCAGCTATTTTTAGAGACAGAGTCTTGCTGTACCTCAGGCTGGTCTGTTGAAGAGTTCTAGTTCTTTCTGGTTGCGTCTAAGGAGATAGTGTGATTCCTAGAATTTGTCCATTTCTTCCACCTTTTCAAATTTTTAGGCATAGAGATTTTTGTTGTGTTCAGTGATCTTTTTTATTTCTGTGGGGTCTGTTGTTACTTCCCCTTTTCCATTTCTGATTCAACTCATTACAGATCTTACTTTTATGACTCTGGTTAATCTGGCCATGAGTTTGTTAATCTTGTCCTTGTTTGTTTGAGTTTTTTGTTTATCATTTCAAATAACTAACTTTTTGCTTTGTTAATCTTCTGAATGGTTCTTTTGTTCTCAATTTCATTTAGTTGTGATCTGATTTTGTCTATTTCTTTTCTTCCACTGGGTTTGGGATTGGATTGCTCTTCTTCATCCAGTTCCTCATAATGACTCAATAGATTGTTGATTTGTGCTCTTTTTATTTTCTGTATGTGAGGATTTAATGTGATAATTTCCCTCTTTGAACTGCTTTTGCCATATCCCAAATAGCTTGTGGCTTCACTGTCTTTTTGTTTGAGGAATCTAATGATTTTCTTTATCTCTTCATTGACCAGGCTATCATTCAGCAATAAGTTGTTTACTTTCCATAAATTTGTGTAGGAATGAGTGTTTCTCTTGGAATTGATTTCTACTTTTATTCCATTGAGGTCTATAAAGATATGTGGTATAATCTCAAATTTTTTTGTATTTGTTGAGGCTTATTTTGTGACCTAGAATGTGATCAAATGTGGAAAATGATACATGAGCTCATGATAAGAATATATATTCAGTAATATTGGGGTAAGATGTTCTACACTTATCTGTCACCCCTATTTGTTCTACAGTCAAATTTCAGTCCAAAATTTCTTTAATTTCTGCTTGGAAGATCTGACCCATTCTGTCAGTGGGGTATTGAAATCCCTGCCTATTGTGGTGGTGTTGGTTATTATTTTGTTTTGATCAGGTAAAATTTATTTTATAAATCTGGGATCACCTGAGGTGGGTGCCTAAATATTTAGGAATGATAGATCTTCTTGCTGAATTATGCCCTTGATTGGTATAAAATGTCCATCATTTTCTTTCATTACTTTTATCACTTTGAAATCAATGGTATCTCCTATTAGTATTGCAACTCTGGCTTTCTTTTGGTTTCCACTAGCATGAAGTATTGTTTTACAATCTTTCACCCTGAATATTGTCTTGTCCTTGAACATTAGATGCATTTCCTGAAGACAGAAGATACTAGACTTGAATTTTTCCTACCCAGTCAGCAAGCCTATGTCTCTTCAATGGAGAATTTAATCTATTCATGTTAATCAAGAAAGTTGGTAAGAAGGGTGGATTTCTATTCATTCACTTGTGATGGGCTTTCTTGCTTTGTTTTTTTGCTTGGGCCACTGAGGTAGCTAGGCTTTGACCTTAAGTTCCTAGATAGTTTTATTTTGCTGGGAATCCATTGCATTGGTCTGTGTATAGTACACTTCTGAGAACTTCCCTCAGGACAGGTCTGGTAGTGACACATTTCCTCAAAATTTACATGTCCAGGAAAGATTTGATTTCTGTGTCAAATATGTAACTTAGTTTGCAGGATACAAAATCCTAAGTTCGCAGTTGTTCTGTTTAAGAAGATTGAAGACAGGGGCCAACTCTTTCTGTCTTATAAAGTTCCTGGTGAGAAACTAGCTGTAACTCTGATGGGATTGCCCTTATAGGTCAGGTACTGCTTATGCCTGGAAGCTTGTAGAATTTTCTCTCTCATTTTGACTTTGGCCAGGCTAATTACGATGTGTCTAGGAGATGCTTTGTTTGAATTGAGTCATCCTGGAGTTTGATATTCATTTACTAACCGTGTGTCTAGGTCTCTGGAAATGTTTGTGAAATTTTCAACTACAATTATCTTCAACTAGAGCATCCATCCTAGATGGGAATTCCTTCTTCTCCTCCAGGGATTCCTGTGATTTGTATAGTTATACACTTTGTACAGTCTCATAACTCTCTAAGAGATTGCTTGCTTTTCCTGTCTTTTTTCTGTCTTTAAAAATGATTGTGTTAGCTCAAAAGCCTTGTCTTCAAGTTCTGAGATCCTTTCTTCTCAATGGTTTAATCTGTTTCTATAACTCTTTGCTGTGTTTTAAAACTCTCTGAATGCCTCTTTCAATTCTTTAAGTTCCATTATGTCCTCCCAAGTTATGTCCAGATCCTCGGTGGCTTTGTCTTTAATTCTCTTGATTCCTTGGGATAACTTGTGGACTTTTTTTGCTGGTTTTCCATTTTCTCTAAAATTCCATTCATCTTATTTGTTATCCATATTCTGAATTCCATTTCTATCATTTCAACATTTTCTTTATGGTTGGAATTTTCTGTGGTACCTCCATTGTGATACCTTGCAGGAGTTGATCTGTTCTGTTTTTTGTCATTGTCAGAATTTTTTTCCTGGTCTTCCTTTGCCTCATTCCCCTGGTCCCCTCCCCCCACCACATACATACTTTTCTTTTAATCTTTCCCTTACTCTTCTTCCTCCTAACCCTTTCTCACCATAACTCCAGGCTATTGGATTGAGTTGACCTTAAGGATTAGTAGAGAAAGTGAAGGAAAAGAAGGAGAAGAAAGAATAAAAAATTTTGGACTGTAATTATAAAAATCTTTGTTGCCTTAGAAAAGAAACAGGAAGAAATAGTCCTGACACCAAACGGTAGAATCAACAGAACTATAGGATCTTACTCAGAATTGACATTTTCTATTGTACTTTTCTTCCTGATTATTTTTAAATTTTCTTTTTTTTCCCTTGAAAATGAAACGTAATGGTCAGTTTTAGATATTAAAAGTGTACAAGTTATTGTGATACAATAAAACTAAATGTGTACACACAAAACTAAAATGAAATAAAATTATCTAATAGTCCATGTGGTAGTCCTCAGAATTTACAAACATGAATGGCTACCATAATGATGATTTCATATCATTTTGCATTTTACCAATTTTAAAATTTGAATATTTGTCTGATAAAAAATCATTCAAATTCAAGAATAATACTGTATTTTCATCTTAGACATGGCACGTAATCTTTTCTGTAAAGGGCCAGACAGTATATTTTAGGCTTTGTGAGCCATAAATTGCAGTTGCAACAACTTGGCTCTGCAATTACAGCACAAAAATAGTCAAAAACAGTAAGCAGCACGAAGGACTGGAGCTGTTTTCCAATATAATTTAGCTGTAAAATCATACAAAAGGCAGATTTGTATTAAAGTATTATGTTTTTAATAACAAAGAATGTGATAGTCTAGAAACTATATTTTATATATACCACATTTTGTTTATACATTTGTCAATAGATAGACATCTGGGCCATTGCCAAATGTAATGTTTTTTTCTCTCTTCTTTGTTTTAGCTGCAAGTAACACAGGATCAAGTCAAAGAGACTAGAAGACAGGCTGAGAAGATGCAAGACCACATGAAAAAGTATAATTGAAAGCAGTACAAGAAATAACTTGACTATTCTAAAGCAAATAAGTAGTATAAGAACTATATCAGCTATGACAATAAATATATCTGCATGAAGCTAAGGAAAAAATTCAACCTTAAGCTATACAGACATACATACTTTTTGCACATTATTTCTAAATTTTTCAAATTTTTTTGAAAATACTTTTGCACATTATTTCTAAATTTTCCAAATTATCCACAAAACACAGCTAGAAATATGATACACTTGCCAATCATCTACTTTTCAACTTCTTAAGAATTTATGTAATTATACCTTCAGATATTTGTTCAGAAATGATGAGGTAATTTAAATATTTATCTGTGAGATTAATTATTTTAAAATGTTCATTTTAGGCTTGAAATTCAAAATTCAAAATTCAAAGCTACAATCAAAAAGCAAGCTGAGAAACTTGAGCAGCATGAGGAAAACCTGTTACACTCAAGATCTGTAAGTCAATCTCTTACTTTCTGTCATGCTGAGATGAATTTTATTTCTGTAGTAGTACAGGTTAAGTATACTTTTTTCAAAATGCAGTGATAACAAGTCTTTCAGATTTTGGAATATTTGTATGTAAAATACCTTGGGAATGGGACCCATGCCTAAATACAAAATTAATTTGTTTCATATACACTTTAAGCACATAGCCCCAAGGCCATTTTGTATAATTTTGGGCATAAAACACTGTTTGAATGTTTTCACTGCCATAAAACTTTGAGTGTGTTTTCACTTGTCACATGAGGTTTTATGTGTAATTTTTCATTTTTCACTTGGGGTGTCATGTACACACGCAAAAAGATTCAGAATTCGGAGCATTTTCGATTTCAAATTTTCAGATTAGAGATGCTTAACCTGTTGTATAGATGCTCCTTTACTAAAATGGGGTTATATACTGATAAACCCATTATAAGCTGAAGCTATCATGAGATGAAAATGTATTTAATACACTTAACCTACTGAACATCTTGGCCTAGCCTACATTAAACATGCTCAGAACACTTACCTTCAACTAAGGTTGAGTATAATCTTCTAAGAGAAAGGCTACCCTATATAAAAGTAGGAATATCATATATACCACATACCGTTAGTCTGGGAAAATATCAAAATTTAGAGTATGTTAAAACCGGGATGGTTTTATACCATTGTAAAGTAAAAAAAGCTGAACCATCTTAATTATGTCAAAATTGGAATGGGAATTATAAATTTCCATAGAAATGAGTTAGGAAGATGGCATAGAATTATTTGTCACTTTTGAAGTATATATTGTGATCAAAAAAATTGTAAGAAACAGTTTTCAACCAACTGAATCAATATCCCTTAACTTCTCCAGAGGTTCTCATATGATTCATTCCTATGTCCGAGATTCCCCTGGTCAAGATATTTGATGGACACGATATTGAGGTGAAGAATCTGGGTTTGAAAGGCAAGAGAGCTCTAGCTGACACAAGAGAGCTCCTTTATATAATGAAGTTTAGCATGTATTTCAAAGAGACTCTACCACAAGACTTCCATAAGGCCTGACTCTATTTAAAAAGGAAGTTATTTATAATAAAAACAAAGGCAAAATGTTTTCTTGGCTTGGCAACCGTAGCACAGTGATTACGGCGTCAGCCACATACACTGAGGTTAGCGGGTTAGAACCCGGCCCAGGCCAGCTAACCAACAATGACAACTGCAACAAAAAAATAGCTGGGCATTGTGGCGGGCGCCTGTAGTCCCAGCTACTTGGGAGACTGAGGCAAGAGAATCGCTTGAGCCCAATAGTTTGAAGTTGCTGTGAGCTGTGATGCCACAGCACTCTACCAAGGGTGACATAGTGAGACTCTATATCCAAAAAAAAAAATGCAAACAATCCTTTATCTGATCCTTGTGGAAAAGTTGTACATTATAAAGGAAAAAAGACACAATATAATGGTCAACATGCTAAGGGTGACTGTGCACCCCCAAGTTTAAAAAATAACATTACACTCAAAGTAACACCAGTAGGAATCAACATGAAATTGCGAAAGCAATCCATGCCAAGGAATAGTGACTGAGTGTTTGGTTGAGAATATTTTTAATGAAAAGTGAATTAGAAGAAGGAGCCCTCAGTAAAGAGGTCAGGGCTAGAAATATAGATTAGGGAATCTAATCCTAGAGATTTAAGGATCTCTGAGAGAATTTTAAAACAGGAATAGCAAGGGATAGGACTAAACATCAGAAACGCTGAATTAAGAGATAAGGTGCAGTCAGAGGACCAGACAGAGGGTATGGTCAATATTAACAGTTGGTGCTAAGAAGTAAAGCAGATTAAGGACTAAAAAGAAGGTCTTTGATGGCCTTCAGAGTTTTTTCATTTTAAGTATACAATTGAAAGTCAGATTTTGGTTTAAAGAAGACAATAAGTGATGCCAAACTAGATATCTGAAGGACACATCTACTGAAGAATATTAGGGTCCCTCCATATAATTCTACACCTTTGAAAGGCTGAGGCAGGAGGATCACTTGAGGCCATGAGTTTGAGTCTAACCTGGACAACATAAGGAGATGCTATCTCTGAAGAAATATTAAAAATATATATACAGGCATGGTGTATACACCTTGTATTCTCAACTAATCTCAGGGTGAGAGAGGAGGAAAGGAAGATCATTCGAGGCCAGGAATGCAAGGGTGCAAGTGAGCTGGATGATGTCATGGTGCCACTGCATTCCAGCCTGGTTTGAGTAAGAACCTTTTTCAAAAAAATGAACAAATAAATAAAATAAAGAATATTAGGGTCCACTGAAAGGAGAGAAACAGGGTAACAGAAAATCTACAGGAATCAGGTAAAAGTTAGCTTTTTATTATAGAAAAGACTTGAAATGTATTTTGTTTTGCACCTTGCTAGAGGGAAGTTGACAGCTCTCTCTCCCATTAAATATTTCAGTTTACATTATCATTTAAAAGTACTGCTATTTTGCTTTGTATGATGGGCTCCCATGTATCATGCACATTCATCTTTTTGGACCAAACTTTCAGGAATATGCCTCTCACAAAAATGGCTGGCTCTTAGCTGGGAAAGACACACCTGGGGAGAGCTACCAGATGCACCTGGTAAACGTGCAGATTGGACCTCCCTCCTGCAGCCACCTGCTCTATAAAGGATGCCTCTGCCTCTGTCCTAGGAACCCCTTCCCTCTCTGCTATTTTGAGGTCTATGGCCAAGATGAGTGGCCAGTTGAGCCGGAGTTTCTGAGGCCTCTCAACCTAAGGACAACCATGTGGGTCCCTCGGACTTGTGCAGAGTTGTCATGCCCTCCATGTGACCAGGCCTCGGGCCTTAGCCCATGCCCTCCATGGCCATGGCTCACCAGCCCCAACACCCCACCCTGATTGTAATGCTCTGTGGGCACCACTCTGGCCCTCTCCCACCAGATCCCAGATCCTCCCAGGCTTCAGCCCCAAGAGCTTACAGGCCCAGGCAGTACTGCTTCTGAGCTGTACTACCCATGTATAACGTACATCCGCAGTTTTTCCTCAAATATTTCTCAAAAAATATTAGACATGGCAAAATGGAGTAAATTGTTTTTCAGATTAATAATTCTTATTAGAGAATTGTTAAGTAAGACTATTATCATAAAGCAAGAATTTTAGGCAAAGATGAAATTATGATTTAGCAATTAGACAACACTCTTGAGTTTTTCTTCAGTTACATTGTTTAAATTTTTAATTTTAACTTGATTCTGTTATTCCTTGAATCATTAGATTACCTGAGTACTAACATAAGAATGATTTGATTTATTCTGTAATTCAGGTTAAATTCTTAATTAAATGAACAACTTAATTGATATTAATTATAAATACGTTAAACTTCTTTTTTGCATATTCAATACTGCTTCCTGAATCACTGGCTCAAAATTAAAGAAGAAAATTTACAATAAAGATTAGGGTTACAATTACTTTTCAAATGTATCCTTTGAATTTGTTTTAGACCCAGATATCAAATCAAGAAAACGGCACTGAGAAGGAACTCAGTATTACAGATCTGGAATCTGAATTCTTCACAACAGAAAATTCTCAAGAACACTTTGATAAAACCAGATGTGAACAAGATGAGGATCTCTATCTAAAAGATTTACAAGCTAGAAAAATCTTGTCTAATACACTAAGCAAGTAAGTCAAAACACAGAAACAGAAAATAAATAAAACTCCTTAATTTGCCTCAAAAGCATTATCTTTAGTGTGGAAGCCTCATGAGATTACTTGAAAATGAACTTGATAATATAATTAGTTGAAAATTATATTAGTTTAAATTGAGAACTTGATAATATAATTTAAAAAAGATGTCAGTGAATTAAACTTACAACTTATCTTCGAAAGTTTGTTTAAGGACAATCTATGTCACTCTTACTTTTTGGTGGGGCCAAGGCGTTTATATGGCTTTTTTTCCCTTTAATATTCTCATGTACTTGTATTTCACCTAGGTATTTTAGAACCTTTATAATTTATATAGTGATATTGTTTTAAATTGCTTATCTATATTCCCCTAAGTAGAAATATTAGTGAGTTTAACAATTTTTGGAAGATTACAATTTAAACACAAACAAGTACTACTGCTACCCTCTGGGCAAATTCTGGGACTCAGAAAATTTTCTTGATTGTTATCTCTTGAGACCAATTGTTCTGTATAGTTTTTTTACACTACATGAAAGCATATTTGCAAAATAGGGATGATTAACAGGGATATAGGGATGGCTAGTTCACAAAGTCATTAAAAATAGTACCTGTTCAGCCTGAGGGTCAGGTGTGTAGAAAACAGAAAGGATAAATCCAATTTCTGATGCCTTGGAAACAGTGTTGGCAGCTAATTTTCTTAGGAGGGCCGGGCAAGGTGGCTCACACCCATAATTCCAGCATTCTGAGAGACTGAGGCAGGTGGGTTGCCTGAGCTCACAGGTTTGAGGCCAGCCTGAGCAAGAACGAGACCCTGTCTCTAAAAATAGCTGGGCGTGTGGTGGGCGCCTGTAGTCCCAGCTACTTGGGAAGCTGAGACATGAAAATCGCTTGAGCCCAACAGTTTGAGGTTGTTGTGAGCTGTGACGCCAGGACACTCTACTGAAAGTGACAAAGTGAGACTCTGTCTCAAAAAATAAATAAATAAGTAATAAAATAAAATAAGAAATAATTTTCTTAGGAGATGGCTTTAGTTCTTTTTGATCACCAAGTGAGCTGTCTCTTCAGAAGTTGTTGCTCTGAATTATTTCTCAGTGCCAAATACTTAATTACTCCCAAATAATATGTGAAATGTCTAAGGGTGGTGAAAAAGCAAGTGTTTAAAAATTTTCTTTGGAGGGATGGTTTTCTAAATCTTTGAACTGGTTTACTAAATAAAAGTATTTCTAGCATTTTTTTAGTTTTTCTTTATTGTATCTATTTTAGGAGTATACCACGATGTTTTGACACATTTACAAACAGTGTAATGGTTATTACAATCAAGCAGATTAACATATTCTTCATCTCACATAGTTACCCTTTAAATACAAATATTTCTAATGACATCCTTAAGAACCCTGTAAGGCACAAAGTGTTACCTGTTAAACTGTATGTCACTGATAGCCATTGCTCTTCCCTCCATACTTTCTGTGAACTACTTACTTGTTGGAAATCCTCCTAGAAATAAGTGTCCTACTTTAGAATAATTGTAAAACTATAATCGCATACACTAGACAAACTCTGACACATTTACATTGTTAAAACACTGATAGGAAATTATATTTACTCTTATGGCAAATTTTTAATTTTAAAATGAAAGTATTTAGGAATCATTTAGGGAAACAATGAAATACTAGCCATTTGTCTTTTTCAATCTTCACAGAAATCATGAGACTCTGGCAAAAGTCAGGACTGAACTGCCAGTGGTGAAACAGAACAGATTTTTACTTGGCCCTGAGACAGTGAAGCCCCTCCTAGAGTCACCTTCTGTTGAAAATCTTAGTAAAAATGCAGTTCTTCACAGAAAATTTACTCCCAGGGAAAACTCAGTAACTCCTATCTCAAGCCCAGAGATGTCAAATACTATCCTGCTGCATCATTTGACTAAGGTTAGTTATATTATCTTTGGAGTTTCATATTTCTGATATAAATTCTTTTTAATTTGGTGAAATACTGAGTTGTTTAATATGTGTGTTAAGTAAAGGTCATAGTTATCTGTATTAATAAAGAAAAGAAGGCCAGGTGCCATGGTTCACACCTGTAATCCTAGCACTCTGGGAGGCCGAGGCAGGTGGATTGCTTGAGCTCATGAGTTTGAGACAAGCCTGAGCAAAAGTGAGTCCCTATCTCTACTAAAAATAGAAAAACTGAGCCAAGAGGATCACTTGAGCCCGAGTTGGAGGTTGCTGTGAGCTATGATGCCACAACACTTTACCCAGGGTGACAGCTTGAACCTCTGTCTCAAAAAATAAATAAAGAAAATAAAATAAAGAAAAATACATTTTACAGTTTTTTACGTCACTAGAGTGACTCAGCTCTTGGGAATTTGTAAACTTAACTTCCTGGAACTTGGAAATTTCCAAGTTCTATGAAATCCTGTAGTTCTGTAGGGGCTGGAATAGCATCTCCAGCTTAATTCAAACTGGCCAATGAGAAGGGTAGCTGTGAAGTGGACCATTATGACTATCAATAACAAAGGAAAGAGCAAGCCAGTCGGGGAGCACGGCCAATTGGAATTCTATGCCGTAAGCTCCCAGCTGGTGAATAAAGTCCTTCCTCTTACAAACGTGGTGTTTGGGTGCTCTTTCTCTCTGTTGGGCCTCGTCTTCCTGCAACAGGATGACTGATGACTAAGAAGGCAATAATATTAAATGATTAAACGGCAAAGACAACCAAACAGAATCAATTAATTCTTCCTACCTAGAATTCTATGGAAAGACACACATGGTCCCCATCTCCATGCTTCAAAGAAATTTTGGAATTCTTTTTCTAGAATGGCCATCAAAGCTGTCATTGCATTACTCTTGATGCCTTGAATGTCCTCAAAGGTCTTCCTTTAAATATTTTATCTTCACGTAAACTAAGAATAAAGTCACTGGGGATCAGATCAGTAGGAAGGATATTCTAATTCATTTACTAGCTAAAAACTCACACACAGTACCATGTACTGTGTGAGATGCTACACTGTCATGATGCAAGAGCCATGAGTTGTTGGCCAAGATTTTCAGCTAAGATGTTCCTCTTTCTTAGGGCAGGCACAGTGGCTTACACCTGTAATCCTAGCACTCTGAGAGGCCAAGACAGGTGGATTGCTTGAGCTCAGGATTTCCAGACCTGCCTGAGCAAGAGCGAGAACCCATCTCTACTAAGAAATAGAAAAATTAGCTGGGCCTTGTGGCAGATGCCTGTAGTCTCTGCTACTAGGGAGGCTGGGCAAGAGGATTGCTCAACCCAAGAGTTTGAGGTTGCTGTGAACTATGGCACCATGGCACTCTACCCAGGGTAACAAAGTAAGACTCTCTCTCTCTCAAAAAAAAAAAAAAGATGTTCCTGTTTCTCTATTGATGTTTACTTGCTTCTCAGAGTCAGCTGATGATTTTGATGCACAATTCAATGAATTTTTGTTGTTTTCATGAGTTCTGCTTCTTGTTGTCTGCCCTGATCTCTCTTCCTAAGTGATATTTTCTTTCCCTCAGAAAAACATTTAATCCATTTGTACACTTTCATTTTGTTTATGGCATTGTCCCCATAAACTTGTACTAACATGTCCCTGATTTCACTACACTTTTGCTCAGTTTAACAACAAATTTACCCATGTGGTCATTCATCTATTTCAAGCTATGACATTCTTGCAACAGCATACAAAACCACTCAACAACAATAATGAACATCATTCAGCAAGATACTGCTTAATACTGACATGAAGACAACTGTGAACACACTGATATACCCAGGTTATGACACAAGTTACTTGTACAGTGCTGCCAACATAAGCACACAATGGCAGGTTCACAAACTTAATTGTCAGATCTCATAGACAGTGCACTCCTTCCTGGACAATACAGCAAGACCCTGTCTGAAAAAAATTACAAAAACCAATAAAATATTAGTATGAAGAAAAATAAAAATAGTCACTAGTTTTTACTGTGTGTCATTGCTATCCTAACACCCATTTCAATCATCGTACATTGGCTTATACTTTTGGTGCTGTTTTTATACTCTCAACACAGCAAATAGTGTACTCTTATGTTCAGTCAGACTTCAACTTTGTTTCTTGTCCTGGTTTCATTTCCTAACAATTCATGGAAGAACAAATATAAAATGTTAGCATTGAAGCTAAATAGCATAAGAACAAATAAAATAAATGATTGTTTTAATAGTTGAATTATAAGATCCTAGCTAGCTGATATTTTGTCATCATTTTGTTAACTTAGTTTTGCTTTAAGTTTCTGGGGAAATGAGATAATCAAGGTCTAATTGCTTTAGAGTCATGAAATTGAAGTACTGGATACAAAAGGAAAATGAATATTAAATACTGTGGAAACTATTAAACACAACACAAGTGTAAAATGTTCTCATTAGTTCCAGTCAGAGAAAAGTACCCAATGTATCATGTTACAGGATGATGATGAGAGAGTGTCAAGTGCAAGTGCAATGAAAGAAAGATACTTGAGAAAATATTTTCCCATAATTATTTTTTGGGGAAAATGAGTGTTTATTTTTAATATTTCCAAACAAATTGGAAATTGTTTATTTTAAACTTAAGGTTATAATTCCAACATATACATGAGGTTTGCTCTGCAAACCTTGCAGAGCATTGGTTTGCCAAATAATATTAGACTTAATAAGAGATTAAGAAGAATACGCTAATCAAAATACAAAGAGTACATGTTCATAATCTCTACAGAATACCATGAAAGAGTTCTTATACTGCTGTTGTTTACACAATTCTTAGAGTTACAGAAAGAAGGTGACTTCTAGAGTTGCTAGATATTTAATTACATCCACTGGGAAAAAAAAATAATATTATCATAGCTGTGTATCTTACTGCATTTATGGAGTACAATGTGCTGATTTTATATACAGTTTGGAATGTTTACATCAAACCGGTTAACATAGCATTCACCTCACTTATTTAATTGTTGTGTTTAGACATTTATACTCTACTGTGTTTAGACATTTATACTCTAATATATTTGACATGTACCCTTGCAATATGCACAGTAGGTGAGGTCTTGCACAAAAATGTTTATTCATCCCCTTTATTTGAAAGATTTTAACATTTAACTATTTCTATTCTGAAGTTCTGTATTACTCAACTTTAAGAAAACTGATTACAATAAATTATTTTTTCCAGTACATGATTTCAGTTGTACTGGTTGTTAAAGCAATTTCTATGTTCCTAATATTTCAAATTATTGCATCCCTCACCATTACATGAGGTTTAGCCTTCCTGTTTAAGACCATTGCAATGAAAATATATTAGTAAGTATATGTTTTGCTAACTTTTACTTTCATTTTTCACTTTATAGTTTAATTCTAAAATACTTTGTCCTAAATATGAGAATTTATTTTATAGTATTATTGGTTCATTTTTTAATATTATAAAATGTGAAAATTAAAATTAGCCTTAACAGATGTACTATTTGATTTTTTTTGCACAATGCAGTTCTTTCCTGATAACTAAAATGTTAAAAATTTATTCCAGTTTTATAAAAGATAACATCTGATTTAAATATTTCTTTTTTTTTATTAAATCATAGCTGTGTACAATAATGCAATCATGGAGTACAATGTGCTGGTTCCATATAGTCTGAAATATTTTCACCGAACTAGTTAACTTAGCCTTAATGGCATTTTCTTAGTTATTGTGTTCAAACACTTACACTCTACATTTAGTAAACTTCACCTGCATCCTTCTAAGATGCACCCTAGGTGTGGACCCACCCATCACCCTTCTTCCACTTTTCCTTCCCCTCCCTCTCCCTGCATTCCCCTCCCTTGCTCCCTTCCCCATATTCTTGTACTGAGACTGGTTTATAGCCTTTGTACGAAAGCTATAACTTAGTTTCATATTAGGGCTGAGTATTGTGTACTTTTTCTTTCATTCTTGGGATACCTTGCTAAGAAGAATATTTTCCAGCTCCATCCATGTAAACATGAAAGAGGTATAGTCTCCATCTTTCTTTACGGCTGCATAATATTCCATGGTGTACAAATGCAATTTATTAATCCATTCATGAGTCGATGGGCACTTGGGTTTTTTTCCATGACTTAGCAATTATGAATTGGGCTGCAATAAACATTCTGGCACAAATATTTTTGTTATAATGCAATTTTTTGTCTTCTGGATATATACCTAGTAAGGGAATTATAGGATCGAATGGCAGGTCTATTTTTAGATCTCTAAGTATTCTTCAAATATCTTTCCAAAAGGACCATATTAGTTTGCATTCCCACTAGCAGTGTAGAAGTGTTCCCATTTCTCCACATCCGTGCCAACATCTCTGGTTTGGGGATTTTGTGATGTGGGCTAGTCTTACTGGAGCTAGATGATATCTCAAAGTAGTTTTGATTTGCATTTCTCTGATGATTAAGGATGATGAGCGTTTTTTCATGTGTCTGTAGGCCGTGCACCTGTCTTCTTCAGAGAAGTTTCTTTTCAAATCTCTTACCCAGCCTGAGATGGGATCACTTGTTCTTTACTTGCTAATATGTTCGAGTTCACTGTGGATTCTGGTTATTAAACCTTGGTTGGAGACATATCCTGAAAATATCTTCTCCCGTTCTGAGGCCTGTCTGCTTGCTCTACTTACTGTGTTCTTGCCTGTGCAGAAGCTTTTTAGTTTCATCAGGTCCCAG
The DNA here is from genome assembly GCA_963574655.1 of Perodicticus potto. Classification (NCBI taxonomy): domain Eukaryota; kingdom Metazoa; phylum Chordata; class Mammalia; order Primates; family Lorisidae; genus Perodicticus; species Perodicticus potto. The sequence continues at coordinate 39,139 of CAUYRH010110395.1, forward strand.
TAGTGTATTTTTGATGCAGCTTCAATTGTCTGGGTGATCCTCCCCATAAAATATTTACCCAGGCCAATTCCTTTAAGAGTTTTCCCTGAGCTTTCTTCTATGATTCTCTCAATTGATGCAGAAAAAGCTTTTGATAATATCCAGCATTCCTTCATGATCAGAACACTTAAGAAAATGGGTATAGAAGGGACACTTCTTAAACTAATAGAGACCATCTACAACAAACCTACAGCCAATATCGTATTGAATGGAGTTAAATTGAAACCATTTACACTCAGATCAGAAACCAGGCAAGGTTGCCCATTGTCTCCATTGCTCTTTAACATTGTAATGGGCATTTTAGCCATCACAATTAGGGAAGAAAAGGCGATCAAGGGTATTTATTCATATAGGGTCAGAAGAGATCAAACTTTTGCTTTTCGCAGATGATATGATTGTATATCTGGAAAACACCAGGGATTCTACTATGAAACTCTTAGAAGTGATCAAGGAATATAGCAATGTCTCAGGACACAAAATCAACACCCATAAATCTGTAGCCTTTATAGACACCAACAATAGCCAAGTTGAAAAAACAATGAAGGACTCTATACCATTTACAGTAGCACCAAAGAAGATGAAATATTTGGGAGTTTATCTGACAAAGAACGTGGAAGATCTCTATAAAGAGAACTATGAAACTCTAAGAAAAGAAATAGCTGAAGATGTTAACAAATGGAAAAACATACCATGCTCATGGCTGGGAAAAATCAACATTGTCAAAATGTCTATACTACCCAAAGCAATATACAATTTTAATGCAATCCCTATTAAAGCTCCATTGTCATACTTTAAAGATCTCAAAAAAACAATACATCATTTTATATGGAGTCAGAAAATCCTCAAATAGCCAAGACATTACTCAGAAATAAAAACAAAGCAGGAGGAATTATGCTACCAGACCTTAGACTATACTATAAATCAATAGTGATCAAAACAGTATGGTACTGGCACAAAAACAGACAGGTAGATATATGGAACAGAATAGAGAAACAAGAAATGAACCCAGCTACTTACTGTTATTTGATATTTGACAAGCCAATTAAAAACATTCAATGGGGAAAAATATTCCCTATTTAAAAAATGGTGCTGGGTGAACTGGCTGGTGACCTGTAGAAGACTGAAACTAGACCCACACCTTTCGCCCTTAACTAAGATAGACTCTCACTGGATTAAAGATCTAAACTTAAGACATGAAACTTTCTTTTTTTTTTAAATTAAATCATAGCTGTGTACATTAATGCAATTATGGGATATGATGTGCTGGTTTTATATATAAGTTGAAATACTTTCATCAAACTCGTTAACAGAACCTTCTCTTCAGCTTTGCTCTGGAGATTAGGAAATGCTTCTTGGAAAGGAATTGTAGATTCATGAAGGGTGAGTTCACCAAATATGTATGGAAGAATCACAATTTAGGCCAAGTTGACAGCCAATTTCAGGAGCGTGGTGTCTTGCCTTGGTCACAGAGGGCCACTTGAGTTAGAAAGCTGGTAGCAGGACTGGGCCGTGGAAAATCATGAAGTATATTAAATTATTTATTCATAGTTGAATAACTATGAATGCTTCAGTATGTTGCTATCGCTTCATCCATACCTTTTGTTCCCTCCAGACAGATATCTGAACAAAGGAAGTTTGTAATTTAGGTCCTGAAAGAGGCTAGCAATATCTTCACATGGTCATGTCTTCTTGTAAAATTTGAAAAGTAAGGTATTTTAAACACAACTTGTTAAAACCTCTCTCTTTTTCCATGCCAATTCCACTTTTCCTCTTGTTCTGGGGAGTACTGGATTAGCTGAGAGAATTTTATTTTATTTTATGTTTTAGATCTGGCTAAGCAGTAGTTGACTTCTGACTGTGACTAGTTTGGGTGCAACCGGATATGTTTGCCATCATCTCTGTGTAAGCAGGTTATGAGTTGTTTGTGTAGGGATGGTATCCACTCGCTGCTGCACTCTGCCTGTTCATCTGGTCTCATGACCACATAGGTACAGGGCACTAGGATAACTGTGTGTGTTTCAGGGGTCTGGCATTGGACATATGTGGATAGTGGAAGAAAAAGAAGAGTTTCCAAATATAGAGCCTGAAGCCTATCCAGGAAATCTCTGTCATCAGATGTGTAAATGACATGGAGAGTTTGGTTTTCACTGACACCTTGCCACTATGGACTTTCTCCCTGTTGGGGAATATACTCACCATGTGATTATAACCATATGATACATGTTTTCTCCTTTTTGGAATGGAATTACATGAATTAGGATTTATCTGAATGCCTACGTGTAAGGGCAAAGCCCTACAAACATATTAGAAGCAGAGGGCATCTGTGTGTGAAGTCATATGTTTTATTATTCAAACTATGATAAAAATATATATTTTTTTATTTTTATCAACTATGCTAGAAGACTGAATTATCCTTTTATGCTTTCTGTTAAAATAGTGCAAAATTGTCATCAATATAAAGAGGTAATCAAAGTGTATACAGGCAAAGCTGAAGGGAAAAATTATTAGAGCAGTGCACCAGCCAGTTAGTTAATAAAAATAATGGCATTTTTCTGGATTTTTATTTGTCACATTTAAAAATTTGTACAGATTTCTTATTCTAAGTAGAAAATCATTTTAATAGCTAAGTTTATATTTATAGCTTTTTTCTCTTTTTTCAAGAAAGTCATCCAATTGCATGAGGTTTAGGCCCTTAGGACCTGGACTGACCCCTGCCCACAGACTGAGTCTTTCTTTATGCACCCCCTGCCTCCGTTGTCTGCCTCCTTCCCTAAGAAATTGCTGAGAAGCAATATGGCCTGTGAAAATTAGAACAAAAACATTGCTCACTTCTGCCTCTTTGTATTCTCTAATTTCCCTTTCCTTTTCCCATTTTCATTTCTTATTTTCTCACTCATTTCCTTTATCCTTTCCTGTCTGCTCGTTATTTTTTTCTCTGCTATCTATATCTCAAGCAAAGGCTTCCCAATCAGTGGACCAGAAACTTCAAGTGGTCCTAAAACCCTCTCTTGGTATTTCTTCACAAGGTATCTTACAGATACTTGACATTTGCTAGGCACTTCCTTCTCCATTTTGTAGGTGTTTTTCTTTCTGGAGTTCTCTGGCAGATAACTTCCACCTGCTACCTCTCTATCATCTTTGTAAGTAGACTGTGTTTTGTAGGCAGCAGGAAGGCTGTGGTAGCCTCAGGGGAGCAGGTACTTTCACATCCACAGGGATACATGATTAGATTCAGCTTGGGTACTCCCAGTCCTTTCCAGTGGTGATTGCCCTGAGTGTGGGCATATGACCTAATTCTGGCCAGTAAGACTAAGGGGGATCTCTTGGGGGAAACTTCAAGGACAGATTTTCTTTTATAACAGGAGAAAGGGCATTGTAGTAGTAAAGGTCCCTTTGCCAATCTATCCTACTGCCTGGGTGAGATGTTGTTATTTAACAACAGTATGTTGCTGGAAGCTTCAGCAAACACTTTGTCACTCTTAGTAAAGGACCCACAGTACTTCTGCCTGTAGACACAGATATTACTTATCCTCTGAGTCAACCCTGCATCACTTTTCTCCAGACTTTTTAAGATAGGTTGTAATCAAACTATCTTGACAGATTTAAGCCATTTTTAGTCTGGTTTTCTTTTACTTGCAGCCCAAAGTAATCCTAATAGCTATAAGCACCCAGCACAAATTCTTGAGTTTGACCAAAGTCCACCTCCAGCTTGGATAACCTTTGTGTCCCTGAGTTTTGAAGATATATTATTTCCATTAGGAACCAAATTACCCTGCTGATGCAACTGGGAACCCTCTGCTGAAATGATTCCTAGTGTACCTTAGGGCACAGACCATGTACCTGAAAAATCTATATTCTTAGGGAAAATGGTAAGAAAATTTAGACTGTTGCTATGTTTTTAGCCACTTCTTTCAGCCTTCAGCAAAGGTCTCATAAGAGATAAATTTAGGCTGAACTGGATTCTAAGAGCAGAGCAGGAAGACAGCACAGCTTTACTAAAGGAGGTCCTTTTTGCTTGTATCCTAAAACCAAAATTGAATGCAAGTCCAACAGCTTGCAGACATTCAAGGTCAGAAAGTCTGAATTCTCTACCTCAAGCTAAAGTTAGACATAGAAGAGGCAGAAGACTTAGAAGAGATGAAAAAGATAAGCCTGATGCTATAAGCTTGTCCACAGCACTTTTTCTTAAGTATTCCTGTCTGACAGAGGAGATTATCATGTCCACTGGGAAGACGCATCTGGCATGAGGTTTGGGGTTGAGGATGGTTTATTGTTGCTAATTTTCTAACTGATGACATTGGCTTCATATGATTCAAGGTGAGCAAGGCAAACTTCAGGCCAGGTGGATGAATAAGGCATAGGGGCAGAGAAGACATCTGACTTTGGGTACTTAAGTGTCTAATGAATTGCCTAGAAGCAAACAGACTGGAAACCACTAAATTTACAAGGGAGCTCTATTGCCAATGACAGCTCTGGGCTGGCTGACAACAGTCTGCATGCCTAATTCCTCAAGCAATCTTGCAACCTTGGAATTAATAATGTCAGGAAGTGGACTGCAAAAGCTGTGTATCCTCAATATGCACACATGCCATCTCCCAGGACATGCCTTTAATTTTTGTTCTGGTGGCCAGGGATGGTTATGAAGGAAACTGAAACAGGAGTATTCTCTCAGACAGTGGAATCAAGGAAGGTGCATTTGGATGCCTGAGATTCATTTCATCACCTGGGCAGATGGTCCTCACCAGGTTTGTACAGCAGGAGGATATACAAACAGCAGAGACAATTATCCTATCTCTCCTTTTAAAATAGAATGATTAACCATTTCTTTTTCACAATACTGATGGATTTGAGAATTCTTTTTTAAAAAGTGATTTTTTAATCATACTGAGAAGTAGACTTACTATGAAGTTAATTAAGTTTTGGTGTCAAGGCCCCTTACTTGTACAGGCTCTTTCCAAGGCTCAATGTGTTCTTCTTTGGCCTGTGGGGGAATGGGATGCAACAGCTGGAGGCATGAAGTGCTTTCCAGCCTGGAGCTGTACGCTTCACACCTAGGTGTGGACTTGGTCCATCAGGCTCATCGAGCCATCAGCTCTATTCTACATTTGCCTAGCCACCAAGTGGGGAAGGGAATCTTGTCTCTACTGGACCACTTTTTAGTACCTGGTACACATCTTTAACCCAATGGAGAAATAGCTGAATGAGAGACTACTTTGCTTCCTGTACGGAGACCAAGACATTCCAGGATTTATCACCCTTACCCCAAGCTGAGAGTGACAGGGCAGGAAGAAACTGAGGATGCCAAAGGTCAAGCTGAATTGGCTGCTGTGGACGCTGCTATTTGGAACAGCAATCTGTGAGTTCAGATGGCTGGAGTTCTTCTAGAGTTTATCTCAAAGCAGATCTAGCAGTTAGAAACTGTAGAGGGTATTAAGGTCTATAGTATTAAAAATAAGAAAACAGATTGTGGAGTTGAATTTTTCTAAACATTCAATAATAAAAAGTAAAACAAAGGCTATGTTATTTTTCTGATTTTTTTCTATAGAGTTTGAATTACAAAAGCATCATAGAAAGAGGTGATCAAAAAGAGGCAGACAAAAAATAGGGAAAAGATATGAGCCAGGTAGCTAGTTAATACTAATGCTTATTTTATAATAGCATATTCTTTTTCTCTAGTATTTTTTTTATGTTTGCAGTATTTGAAAGCTTTTAAAAAATATAATTTCTTGTAATTTGTTTTCTCATTCTAAGTAAGTATTCCCTTTGTGTGCCTAATTTTGTATTTATACCTTACTATTATTTTTCTTAAATAGGACCTCCCAAATTATGTTATCGTCATGCCCAGTGATCCTTATCTTCCTCTGGTCCTATGTCTCCCGATGATTCAGATCTGAAGAGAAGCACTGACCATACCCAGAGATGCTGGAGCAGGATAGGATAAAAGTAAGGAGTGTGGGTATTTCACACATGTGTGAGGACTGCTAAAATATATGTTTTAGAAGACAAGTGTGCATATGTGTTAGGGAGCCAAAAAGATGCTTGTGGTGAAACTATTGCTTCCTTGCTCAACATCCATCTTCCCTTTCCCCTTCTGATATTGTTTAGTTGTCCTACTTCCCTCCCATGGCATGGTTAACCATGGCATGGTGACCCATGGCACAATGAACAGCTCTGTCCCACAAGCCCTGGGGTGCATTCTGATTAGTCAACAGAGAAGCACAAGGCATTTCCTTGGCAACTGCTGCAGTTCAAAAAAGAGCTGATAAATTAACATTGCCCCTCTAAGAGAAGGGAAAAACCTTCCAGTCCATGCTTCACATAGAGTTCTGAATATGAATGGGAAATTTCTCCAGTTGTAGCTGGCAGCCTTTATGGCACCGTAGGAGGGAACAGCCTGAGGATAAACCTGAGAAACCCTGCAGCTCCAGGATGATGTGGTTGAACTGCCAGCTCTACCAACATTAATCCTGCCTTACATTCTGGCTTCCTGTTAAACAAGATTTATTTTTAAAGTCAGTTGAAGTTGAGTTTACACACACACACATGCATACAAATGTGCATAGGATTTAAAACCATCTTAACCAATATAGTTGTGGTTTAAATTCAATATACCAAGATTCTTGTCAAATTATACCATTTGAGAATTTTACAATATTTACTCAAAACATGTTTAGCTATCTCAGATTCTTTATTTCACTGCTATTCCATTTATGATGATGATATTTCTTTGATAAATTTTAGCTTTGAAAGCTCCACCTTGATCATACTTAGTGTAGTGTATATAGTTTATTATTTCATATGCCATTCATTTGGTCTTTGTACAAGAAATAGGACAGTTATCATTTTTAATAGCAAATCAAACTGATACACATTTTAAAACTCATTTAAAATGAAACTATTATTTGCCTTCTGAAAAAACTACTAGCATCTCTATTTTTAACTTTTTAAATATTTATGAAAGTTGTTAGAATTTAAATAATCAACATGTAGTCACTAATATTAACAAATCCCTGAGGATGAGTCAAGATGGTCAACTGGAAACAGCTTTCACCAGAGGCTTCTGTTTACAGGGAGAGCTATTGGACCAAAGTGGATTCAGCGAAGCTGAAGGTGGGGAGCCAATATAGAAAAGAGAAAGAGGGGTACTCACTATGTCTGCTGAGACAAGCTGCGAGACCAAGAAAGAGGAATAAAGACAACAAAAACCAGGTACGGAGCCCATTGCCAAGAGGATGGGAGACCCCCTCCCACAACAGGAGGTCTGTGGAGGGCTTTCTGCAATCAAGCAGGGAACAAAGGACCTCCCACATTATCCCATGGGAGAGAGGTGCTGAAATCTGATCATCTTCTTCCAGGGAGTTCCTACCTCTGAGCCTAGGCATCATCCTGCCTGGCACAAAAGTGAACAAATATTTTCTCCACAATTGGAACACACAGTTCACCCTTCCCCCATGTCCTGGTTGCCTGAAGGACTGCCCCCTGCAGAGGCCGGAGTGTTTGGCGAATTCACTGAGACACCCAGACATTGTGTGGGCTGCCAAAATGGAATCAGTGGTGTGCTGGGAGATAGTGGTGCACATGGAAACAGTGGCACACAATTCTGACTTTGGTGGGTGAACTTTCCCAACTCCCTTTTCCATTGGAGGGGACCCTTCTCCAGCCTCTCAGGAATTTGCAGATGGATCTGCCCCTGGATTTCTGTTTTCTGGTTTGGTGACACTTTGAATTCTTTTGAGTAAGCAACGCATGTGCTGCCTGGAGCAATCCGATTGGAACTTTTGGCCTGGGCTGTGCACTGGTGACCCTCTAAGGTGTTGCAGCAGAAGAGGGGCAGATTCCCCTCCTCCAGCTTTTGTTGGCAGGGGTGGGAGAGCTGCAGGTGTTTGTATCTTTCCCCAAATGAGATTCCAGCGTAATATTGCAACTCCTTGGGGTTGGGTAAAAGTAGGCTGCCTCAAGACAGAGCTGGCTTGTGTTATCTCATGAAGCCAGCCCTCATAGTCTCAGGCTGCAACTCTGAAAGGGACCTCTGAAAGCTGTAGGAGAAAAGCCACAATCATAAGGCCCAGCTCATTGGGAAGGGGTAGTTGGTTAGCTTCAGTTCCTGGGGCCTCTGATCCAGTCTCACCCTGCCAGTTTTAATTGCCAAATAGCAGAAAATACTCATGGGGGAGGAACCAGGAGAAGAATTCTGGCAAGAATGAGAGAAGAATGAGAGCAGATCAATTCCCCCAAGGGATTACAAAGAAGATACATCAGAAAATACCATCCATAGAGAAATTGCTTAAATGTCAGAAATAGAATTCAGAATATGGATGACAACAAAAGATGGATGCAATGTAGGAAAAGATGGAAATAGAAATCCAAAAAGTAGTTCAAAAGTTGTCTCAAGAAATTAATGAATTCAAAGACAAAATTAGCTCTGCCCGAGGCAGGCAGAATGCCTGAAACATGAGTTCAAGACCAGCCTGAGCTGGAGCGGGACCCTGTCTCTAAAAATAGCCAGGCATTATGGTGGGCACCTGTAGTCCCAGCTGCTCTGGAGGCTGAGGCAAGAGAATCACTTGAGAATAGGAGTTTGAGGTTGCTGTGAGCTGTGACGCC